>MU227539.1:803797-824821 GCA_018584345.1 Thuja plicata
AAAGGCCATATATATTTAACATATTCAATAGGGAATTTATAACTATTAATACAACTAATTGAAATGCCAGAATAGTAGGACTCTTGTTAAAAACTAAGAACATCAAATTTGGTAATTGAAGATGATTCTACCCTCGCAAGAAAAGCCTTTAGAATAGGAAACAAACAGCAGTGGAGGATTAATGCATTAACTTGTAAAAAAGGGATGAAATTATTAAAAAACATTATACAATTAATCACATAGTAGGGAAAGGAAATGAAGAAAGGATGGGTAGATAGGATTTAGAAAGAAATAATTTATTCATTAAAAATATCTAATAAGGATAAGAAGACCATTTATTTAAGATCACTCATATTATGTCAAATCATTGTACTATCTTTTTGAAGATATGAATCTCATTAGGAGCCTTTCGTAAAATGAAATAGCCTGATCTGACAATTCAACTACAATAATAAATGATTCATGTAAGCAAACAATAACTCTTGCTACAACATTAGCCGACCGAAATGAAAACTAGGGATTTTTAACTGCCAAAAATGTCTATACAAGTAAATCTTTATAAGCTTTTAGGTAGAAGCGATCACAAACCATTCTGAGAAAGCACTGAATAGAGTTGTAATGGAGTCTAATATCAAACTCATTTGCATTGATGAAAATAATCTCATGGCCTTTAGAGGACCAATAAAAGAAGACATATGGTATAAGGTGCTACAAACAAACGACTCGAAATGAAAAAAAAAAACATCGGGGAGGAAGATTTCAATCATGATTATGTGTTTAGGGTTAACTGTGATATTGTTGGCACGTTTACTGCTATCCTTCTCACCTTAAAGGTACCCAAAGGTGAGGTAATTTCAGCTTGCTTGGAACTTTTTGATGAAAATCATTGTAGTGGTATCATGTTAGCTATTAATAGTATAAATATAGATTTGATGATACCCTTTCCGGAGGAGTATATGGAGAGGCTAACAAGATACACTGTGTCAGAAGACCAATTTTGGTTTTCAAAGACAAGAATGTGTTTTTGGATAGACCAAGACTCATTTTTAAAGGAATGTTGAATTCTTCCTAAAATGGCTAAGAGTTAGTCCATGTGAATATGTCAAGTGGGTTAAGGATTATTTAGAGGAAGAAGGTTTTGAGGTGGAAGCAGACTTTGGATCCATGACACTATACGAAATACAAGTGTTCCCGCTAGTCATTCTTAGGAAATCAACCAAAGGCTTGGAGGCAGTCACAGGAAAAATTTGTTTTGACATTGGCTTTGAAGACTCAGATGGAGACAAAGAGGAATTAGTCTTCAACACTCCGGTTAGAAGGAAGTTGTAGAAAATAGTGATGAAGTTACTATGAATTTTTAACTTTAAGTTTAGATTGATAATTTCCTAACTTTCATAAAACTCTGGAGGATCTTTTTGTTTATTTTGATTTTTAGTAGAACTCTCAACAAAGTTTATTATAGAAAGTAGATAGGCTTGCTTCTTACATATATTAAAAGACAACTTTATTGGGTAAGACAACATGTTTTCTTCCGCAATATCTGATTGACTAGTTAATTGCACTATGATCTATGATAGTATTCAATTCACAGGGAGAATCGTGATGAGTAGGTAAACATACTTGTTCATATATTCATACAAAATTATAGACATAGACATAGACATATACATATATCAACACAGCTAAATTTGAGTATTTCTAAATATAAATTATTTTTGGTCAAACATATGGTCTAACTAGATTCAAGTGGTTAAACTTTTCCAATTGGAAATGTCTATTAAATGCATTTTTATACCAATTACCAAAGAAATAAAATTATTTCAAAAAATTGATGTTTCAATAACTCCTACACTTTTTAATGATATTTAAAAAAAAACAAAAAAAAAAAACCCTTTTGTAGAGATCAAAGTCAAGATTATTGTCATATAAAGTTTATAGTATTTTGATTAGATCTAATATATTATAATTTCAAAATACAACAAGTAGGTATTTTAGCATTCGAGAAGATGTTGCTTCAAATAAGTAAAAAATAGTAAATCATATCAAAAAAATTTAAAATTTATATTTAACACTAGAGGATAGAGTCCTCTTCGAGATTATGTAATTTTTTTTGTGAATAGTGTAGATTTGATAGGGGAAATTTGGTGGGAGATGAAAACTATCTATTTTAGAAAGTTTGACTTTGACCAGTTATAATGGAGAAAATATACATTGAAAACCATTCTTTCTTCTTTTATGCACTAGATATACATTTTATCTATAACATATTTTGGAACGAGAGGAAAAATAGATTATTTGCATATTCTTGTTTGGTGGGAACTAGATCCCAGATTTTTAGCAGTTTTCAGGAATTGAAAAATGGACTTCAAAAGTTAAAAAACTATGTCAATTCTTGTTCAAAAAAAATTTAAAAAATTATAGGCATAAACTTCATACATTTTTACACATTTCATCAGTTTACATAATCCTAAAATTCTAAGTACAAATGCCACTTTTTATGTCGTTAAAGTTGAACAGTTTGCATGATGTGGTCCTTTTCCTTTATAACATCTAACTATGTCCTAATGAGATACATAATGTTAGGGGCCAAAAATAGAAAATGATAGGTAAGAATTCAAATAAAAAAAGAATAAATAAGAAGGAGCTAGGTATGAAAATGATTGGGAAATAAATTTTATAGTAATATGAATTTCAGACCAGAAAAGGGGAATCCATTATCCAGAAATTAATTATCATTAGATACTAATTGTTAATGACTTAACAAACAACTGAAGAAAGATGAGGAATATGGTGGTAAGTAGTAGAGATGCTTTTAGGACATGTGGATGAGAGTTTATGAATATATTCCTGAGGAAGGGCCTAATAGATGCTTTAATATAGAAAGAATAGAACATCTGTAAGCATGCATGTTTTAAACTGGTATTTAAATTAACTAGTCCAGTTATTTTGTATTAGAAATAAGAGCTATTGAGGATCTCTTTTCTTTAAGTCAACAAAGAGAGGTTTTTTTATGGCTTCCAGATAGTAATCCTCAAATCTGAATTATTTGTTTTTATATCTCACTAGATGTATTTTCCGTTATTAAAAAGACCGCCCTTTCACATTTTTTGATTACCAAGTTAGATAGTTTTTTGCAGTCATAAACACTTTTCCATTTGTGAAGGTTTATCTGTAATCTCTATATGATATGGCACATCTATAGTATCGATATATCTTTTTAGTTACTTAATTATGGCTAGAAATATATTTTCATATATGCATGTGTGTGTGTGTGTGTGTGTGTGTGTGTGTGTGTGTGTGTGTGTGTGTGTGTGTGTGTGTGTGTGTGTGTGTGTGTGTGCGTGTGTACACACACACACACACACACACACACACACACACACACACACACATGGGTATAGGTATTCCTCTGTATCCACTCATATACTCTAGTTCAGTAAGGTAGGCTAATATTCACATTTGTAGAATAATGGCAGGGTGGACAAGCACTAGAGAACCACTGATTTGATTTTTATGAAGGCTAATCCTAGAAACAAACTCTAGTAATTAGGATATGGATTCACTTATATTGACTACATGTAGTAGAATCTATGATTGCTTTTCTTGGTTGTTTATCAAGTTCCTCTGTTTTTGTATTTATTGATGCTTGATTATTGGAATGATTGGATGGCACATCAGATTTACTATACTTTATATACATGGCCTGTAGGATATCATCTTAGATCTGGATATTAGATTGACATTGTAATTCTAATCAATAAAATATACAATAAATAACGGTTCCTCACTTTTTTCTTTTAACTTAACTTGTAATGACTAGGAAATATCTAGTTGAACTCTCAAGGAAGCAATTTGAGGCAATTTAATAGTGGTAAGAAGCTTACTTTCCCTAATTATTCTTAGAATTAGATATAATAGTATTTTTCGATGTAAATTACTAATAAAAATCTTAGACAAGGGTGTGAGTTGTTATAGGTGCCGAATCTTCAAGAAAGAACATGAAAGCAAGCTTTTATCCCTTCTAGCAGAATGGCTAACAAATTATGAAAGCGGATGTAATATCCACATTTAGAACATAATCAGAATGTAATAACGCTATATCTACCAGAGTTTATTTTTTTAACCCTGTTTATGGGTCTTCTATGAATCTTATCTTGTAAACAGTGGTTTGCAAACTATAAAGTGGGGCATTCCCTCTCAACTTTGTATGTTTTTTGGAGTTTTGTCCCATACAAGGCTGGAGGTTTTCTTGGCCCCATTCTTTACTAGCAGCGTCTGCACTGAATGAGGGAACTATCAATTGTACTTTAAATTAAAGTTAATAAAATTATTTGGCTACAACCTTTTACCAATCAAAAAAAAGAATTACAATTTAATTTGGGTTAACATATAGTTTGGATTACAATATAAAGTTAGAATTAACTTTCTTTAGAGTTTACAAGTGAAGCTTGAATTTAGGATTAAGGTTGGAGTTTAAAAAGGTTTAACATCAAGACTAGATTAGGGTTAACAATTAGAATTTAACTATGATTACAAGAAAAATATAAAATAACATAATTATAATATAATATAAATTATTATACTTAATTTAATATTTATTGATATATTAAAAATAATATTATATTTTATATAATATTAATTATAATAGTAATATAAATATTATTCATATTAATAATATTCTTAAATTTATATTAATAAATTAATTCTGAATGTGATGATAAAATATTATAATATTTTATAAAAATATTTTTATGTATTCATAATATTTTTACATGTAGTAATCTAGTAATATATATTTGTAGTTTAAAATATTTAATATCTTTAATATTTCTACATATGTATGTATGTATGTAGAGAGAGAGAGAGAGAGAGAGAGAGAGAGAGAGAGAGAGAGAGAGAGAGAGAGAGACCTATTTTTTATTCAAATTTTAAATTTAAGATACTATAGGTGGCTAGAGACGGATGTATCGAAACTCTGTGTGTGTGTGTGTGTGTGTTAGTTTACAAAGTCAAAGTTCTATGTATAGTATTCCAAATGCTAATATTGAGGAGGGAAAACTACATATTAGAGTTTGTAATTCATTTTCCCATGACCTGTTTTGGGTTCAGGTGCATTTTTTTGGGTTTCAATTAATTAAAATGTGATTTATGTTAAATAACAATAAAATAATATTATTAATGTTAATTTAATGAAAAAATTATAGTATTGGTTATTACTTAGTCAATTAGATTAAAATTGACTATTAAATTATCATTATAATATTAATATTGGTTAACATATTATATATTAAAATATTAATAATGATTAATTTAATATAATTTGATTCTTGTATGATTATATTTTTGATTGAGAGTAAAAAAGGTTTTGATGGGGCCTCAAAACCCATTAAAAACTACATTTTTAGAGGGATCTCGAACCCACCTAAAACCAACAGATGCAACTGATAGTACATTACAAATTAAGACCTAACCATCAACACTAAACTAGTAGCCTAGAATATGATCAACAATTACAACACCAATTGAAAAGATACAAGCCTAATCTAAAAAATTCATATAGCTGGGTTTTCCAAGGCACTCAAAACCTTAATTACAATAAACCATGGATTTTACCAAGCACTCATAATCTGAGAAATCCATGGGTTTTTTCAAGTCTCCCACGACCTTAACCTTCATCATCAGCAATAAAAAAATAAGGGTTTTGAGAGGCTCCTCTAACCTTAACCTATAGCTTCCAAAGATACAACAAAGAAAATAAAATATAGAAATGGGGTTTTGGAAGGCTCCCTTGATAATCCTTAAAGGACCATAAGTTGTCATTAGTATACAAGGAAACAATTTTTGAACCATTGGTTACATGATCACCGAGTGAAAGATTCAGTCAAGCACAAAGGTCATTGAAACAATCAAGCGCATAGGTCACCAAAAATATCTTAGCACAGTGATCACCAAAATCAGTGAGCACCAATAGCACTATCACCAACAACAGAATTCAAAGATTAACCCAAGAGTACAGTCTACAAAGTAAATGGAACACCAATCTACCAAGAGACAATTTTATTCTTGAGAAAAGAAGATCTCAAACTGCACGTTAGCTAAAGCACTTTAGTCTTTAAAATAGATTTATGCTTAGTTGGACAAATATTTTTTTGGATCAAGAACACCGTAATATGTGGATTTAATTAGTTTAACTAATTTTATTCATGCAAAATAGGAGATCAAGGTCAAGTTGTAAACATTTTATCATAGAGTTTTTCTTGTAAAGCATGAAACCTAATTAGGTCAAAACCTTTGTATATATAGATGTATAATCAATCAAGAACATGATGATTGTAGCCAGAGAAGACATTTATTGATCAGACAAAGAGTTTCATGTAGAAGGACACAAAAGGGAGAGTTCAGTTACAAAGAACTAGATTCATGACTACCAAGAAGAATAGAGGTATTATTCATCACAATTAGGTGATACATGATTTTGTTAACTTAAAGGATCTGTATTCAGCAATTGAAGATTGCAAGCTATCAGGTCATAAGTATTTTTTTTCTACTCTCTAATAATTGTAGCAAATAGAAGAAATCCTTCAACAAGGTGGACTTAAGAGTCTTATTGTAAATCTCTTAACCAAGTGCACACATACATTGTGTTGTTGAAATATCTTAATAGAGTAGACTTAACAAGTCTAACATGTTACTGGACTAACAGGGTAAGATCATCATAAGTGATCACACTTGTAGCCTTAACCAGAACCTTCCATTCTGTAGATAGTGAAGCTTTGTGGGTTTCATCCCCACCATAGTTTTTACCTTCTAACAGGGGTTTTCTGCGTTACCAATTCTTGTGTCATGTGTAACTAAGTTTTATGATTTTTTCTATGATTTTTTACATGCACTTACATTTATGTTTTGATATTACATGCATGAGGTAGTAAAGCAACAATGGTCAGTAATGAAAGCTATGATTAATAAGGTTAAGTGATAAAATTTTTAAGGGTACTGATTCACCCCTCCCCTCTCAGTACACACCCTTCTACTATTCCAACAATTGGTATTAGAGCTAGATCTCTTATTTGGAAAAGTTTAAATCACTTGAGAGAAAAGATCCTACAATGGAAAGGTATAAGCTTGATAAAAATATTGAAAATCACAAGTTGGAGATACATATTTTGTTTGAGCAATGCAAAGAAGCAAGAACAAGATGAAATAATTATTGGCTGAAAGAAAGGTCATGATATCTCTCTACAATGAAACTAACTATCATGAAGAAGAGATTCCTCATTTATTTGATTCATTGGGATCTACATCTGTTAATACATATGACACATCTGAAGGAAACATTACAAGTCTCAATGAAATAAATCAAAATAGACTCAACAAGTAAAGGTACTACATATCAGTCAAGAGACAAATATGGTAAGAATGATTGATGTTATAAATAATTCAAGACAAGACGAACAAGAAAGAACATTAGCTATTGATGGCAAGAGAAAGATTGCTGAGAAATTGCAAGAGAAAGAATCTGAGATACAAATACTTACTGAACATCACATTGAGATCACCAATCAAATAGTTCTTATGAGTCACGAGGCCAACCGAGTGAACATAGAACTCAATGGAAAATTGGAAGCTATTGGTGAACTAAGAGAAGAAAATGAAAAAATAAAGCATGAAGTAAGGATTCATCAACAACATAATGATATTATTAGGAAAGTTGAAGACAACACAAAAAGAATGGAGGAGTTTCTGAAAGGAAAAAGAACACTCAATAATAATACCAGTTTAGGTTATACCGAGCATGGAGAATAATCAAACCAAGCTGATCAAAGAGATGTCTACACAAATCAAAAACCAAAGAAGCGTTCATGTAATCACTATGGAAAACCAAGCCCCACATCAAATATTTGTAGGAGTAAAACAAAAGATATTCCTAAATCTACTTCTATATTCATAGGTAATTGTTATAACTATAACAAGCATGGAAACAAAGCACATGAATGCAGATCTAAGGTGAAAAAACCAAAGAAGGAATCCTACATGGAAAAATATCATCCTACTTGCAAAATGTATGACCACACATATCATGAATGCAGGAAAAAGGAAAAGAAAGTATGGAAACCAAAGGAACAATAAAATGCATATAAACTGAGGAGAATCAGTAATACATATGTTTGGGATTACAACAAATGGGTAAATTGCACAACCTGTGGAAGATATGGACATATATCTGCTAACTATATGAGGAAATGGACAAGAAGCTCTAAATGCTAGACTAACCCCAGAATGACATGCTTACACTATCATAAGGTTGGGCACTTAAGAAAAGACTGCATAGACCTAGTGACAGAGTCAAGCAATTTTGCAAATGGAAATACTAGTGAAGACATAAAAAAGATAAGAAATCAAATGTGGAGGAAAGCTTCAATCAATGATAATGCTGGACAAAGCACTATAGTTGGTGACACCTCATCCAATGGATCTGGTGATTCCACCAACCCCACCTAAGAAATATAAGTATGGAATTGCACTGTACAAAGCTGTATTTTACACCAAATCCAATATTCATTGATAATATGCCAAATTAGCATGAAGGGAGATGCATTATGGTATTACTTGTTATGATTTTGTGAATCCAGTCTTGTTGGTCAATACATATCGAGCATCATCGATGTACATATGAAAAACAACGAAGTTGTCAATATAAAATGAGAATCATCGGTAAACATGTGAAAAATAATAAATTCTTCGCTACATACTAAGTAACATCGTGGAACATGTGAAAAGTACAACTAAATTTTCACTTACCCCAAGCGTTGTATACTCACCGAGGATGAAGACTTTGGTATGATACTTGAGCGTCTTTATTTTGTCAAGCAAGTGATAGTTAAATCAGTCAATGCACCACTTAATTTATTTTCTATAAATAGGGCAATAAAGAGCTCATTCATTCACCAAGCCATAAAGTAAAAACAATAGAGTGAAGAAGAGAGACTAAGAGCAAAAAGATTGCAAAATGACTCATAGTAGATTCAAAGGCTACTCTGACAGATTTCAACCATCCACAACAAATATGAAGTGAGTATCTAGACTCACCAAGCTAACAATTTATTTACAAGAAGCCCTAAATATTTCAGGAAAAATGGAAACTACCTCGCAAGTCTCAAAGATCAAGAACACAAAGGACAAAAAGATCAACCTGATTAAGAACACAACCTGCGAGGAGCCTAACTATAAGTTTTTCCCTGAGGTTGCTGCTCAACCAGATGACAAGGGATCATTTTCAAGTATCCCTTCTAGGGTTTTTCTAGTTGAAGATATCCACGCATCCATCCACTACAATGTTGTAGAGATCAAAGATCTTGAGATTGAAGAAGCTTACCAGAAGCTATACAAGGATGGAAACCTAAAAGACGAACACAAGAACATTGAGGTGAAAGGGTTAACCAATGCCCTACTATGTCTGAGAGAGTTCGAGATTGAATGGATACACATTGTACTTAGCTGGGTAAATGATAGAAAAATTTGGTTGCATGAACCAAAAACGATCACAAAGGATGTGATTCACGCAGTAACTAGTTATCCAATAAATGAAAAGGATAAAACCCTAAAACACTCTCCACGCACCGAGATCAAAAAACTAAGGCAAAATGAGAAAGAAGAGAATTGAAAGTTAATACAATCACCGACTCTGAGATAAAGTTTGATGCATGTGTTATTGGGTACAAGATATTCCAAGCTAGCAAAATGAATAGCATAGCATGTGGAGCAATTGACAATTCTTATAAGATTATGAAGAAGGGACTTCAACTAGACTTATCTGAGCTACTACTAAAGCAACTAGAAGAAAACATCAGGACAGTTAGATCAGCCATATCTAATACATGTAAGTTTGGTTCCATCCTTCTATGCACATTCTTCTATTTTATGAATTTATTCCCTTCTGTTGGTAATGTCACTTGGGACACAACCCGACCAATAACTGCATAGATTAGTAAATTCATTAAGACACTAGGGTATAACTTCACATCTCTAATGGATGCATACTTCACCACTTTAAAGGATAGAATGTAGAAGAGAATGAGAATCCCTACACAAATGGTTGAGAAATACAAAGATGACATATCTTTGATAGTGGACACTAATACAATTCTTATCAAACCAGTTGTACCAAGAACAACATGGTTACAAACATTGGACTATGAGATCAGCATTGATCAGGATACAAAGGCTATTGAAACCTTACCAAATGAACTAGTGGACAAATAATTGATTAAATTTGGCACATATGAGGAAGCCAAGTCTAGAATCAAGACTGGCTTATTAGTGAAGAAGGTAGACTGAAAGAAAACCAAAATAATAAATACTCTTGAAAAGAAACTTTTGGTAAATGATGAAGAGTTGGAACAAGATGTCATCGATGAACATGCACCCATCACTGAAGGTAAAGAGTTAAGTGAATTCGAGTCTATTGAATTAGATCCACCACTAGCCAAGAAAACAAGAACTACTAAAGTGACATCTACATCAAGAACCAAGAGTAAGACTACAAAAGAGGTAGACTCACCACCCTTGAAGAAAGGAATGGTGAGAACATATATCAAAACAAAAAAATACATCCTCAACTGGGCAATCAGTATCGAAACAAAGAAGGAAATATCTAAGAGGAAAAGAAGACAAGGATGATATAGAAAAGGATGAAAGAGAACAAAGACTCCTAGAAGAAAAGGCTAAAATACCTAAAACAATTGATGAATTTGCATATTCAATCATCAACATAGGTAGCATATCACATCCAAAGATTAGAAAATGGCTAACCTTGTCTCCCGAGAATCAGAATAAGATAGAAGAGGCCATAATAAAGGAAATGGTTGCATACAAGTATGTATCTATACAATTCAAAAAGAATATTGCATAAGAGCTCAATGACAAAATATCAGCAAGATGGACATATGCCCTGCACATAGAGAAAAAAATGAGGGAAAGATCCCTAGTTAGTTTCGTGCCCGAGTCCATAGTTGAAGAAATTGATTCAACAATGAAGGTGCACGCAAAGAATTTTTTTGCAAAGATGGGAGAATACAAAGTACTATAGGGAAGATTAGAAGACATTGACAAAGAAAGCAATGAGATTTGGAATGAAATCTTCAATCCACCCGAGGAAGAATAAGATATAACCAAAATTTCTCACCCCAAGGAGAAGGAGACCACACCGAGCCCTGAGCATATCTTCATCAATGATACCGAGCATGTCAATCTGATTGATTTAACAAGAGAGGAAAGCAAGTCCATGGATGATGTACCTTAGATAGTATAATCATTAGGGGAAACACCAGATGTCACAGTAAAAGATATAACTCATATTGATTCTGATGATGATCCCAAGAAGAGACAAAATATGTTGTACAGGAAAATATACCAGGTCACATGAATTTATTGATACAAGCTATCAATATAATCACTGAAGCAAAGGAGAAAAAACCTGGGCCTATTGCAAACATACCTAAGGAAAAAGGTGATGAAAATGAGGAAAAGAAAAAAGATACAAATGAGGAAAAGAAATATGCAAGTGGGGAGGATAAGCCAATTGATACACTTGCCAAGGAAACTGAAGAAGTTGAAAAGGCTGTAGAACAAGACAAAGTTCAAGTAGAGACATCTACAACTGAACAACAGGTTCACACTGAGAAACATACTAAAGGTACAACACCTCCCAAGAAATCACCAAGGGCAACAGAGCAAGAAAAGGAACTTGCTATGGTAATTCATTCTCCAGCTTCCAGTACCATTCCAAAGAATAAGAAGAGGAAGAGTAAAGCACCGGTCACACTTAATGAAATAATAGATATACTCGACTATGATTGAAGAATACTGGATTCTGAGTCACTAACCAAGTATGGAGAACTATGTAAAAGGAAGGCAATACAGGACAAGCTCAAGAAGGAGCACAAAAATTCACAAGTCCTGGATACTAAAAAGGAAATTCTATTGCACAGATAGTTCCCAACATAGAGATTGATCAAAATGAACCCATCCTTGATAAACTAGTAGTTCTGACTGACGCCATAACATCATAGAATGTAGAAGTCAACAAGGTCATTGAGGAACGTGTAGAAGAGAAGTGTCACTACAAGCTCATAGATAAGATCAGCCAAGAAGTGGAAGAAAACATTGTAAAGCTTTCTGAGCTAGTAACTACACTAGAACCAATAATATCAAAAGTAGTTAACTTAGTTCAAAATTTGTGCACACTAGAGCATTTCACTACCGAGTATAGTGAAAAGATAACTAAAATACGCAAAGATCTTAAAGCTAGTGCAAAAAGTCTCACAACCGAGGAAAATGCATTCCAATTGCATTATGAGAAGATTCTAGAATCAAAATGGTTGAGACTTGAGATACAAAAGGATGAAAGAAAACTCAAAGATGAGGTAAGAAAGCTCCAAGCTATGTTACTACCGAATCTCACATTACTGTTGATACACATGACTTTGGAAAATAAATTAACTGCCAGACCAGAAATGTCAGTCACTGAGAGTATCTAAGACATGCATGCCAGAATCACTTTGGAGCACATGACCCTTGAGCACCTAAAGGAGAAATGGGAGAAGAAGATGGCAGATATTCAAAAATCCCATGCCCATATATTTGACAAGATGAAAGTACTACACCTTTGTCATTATTTTCAAAAAATGGGGAAAATATATGTATACATTAAAAAGGGGGAAAATGTATATACCTTACAGAGGGGGAAAATGTGTAAAAGGAAAAAATGTACCAAAGAGGGAAATACACAAAGGAGGAAACATGTACATACATTGTACCGAGGCATGCACATAGGGGGAGTCATTGACAAGGTTAAAACTTGGTTTATATAGTGAGAATATCAGCTTGGACATATCAATTTATGATACTAATGCCAAATGGAGAGATTGATAATCCTTATAGGATCATAAGTTGTCATTAGTATACAAGGAAAAAAATTTTGAACCATCAGTTACATGATTAACAAGTGACAGATTTAGTCAACCACAGAGGTCACTGAAATAGTTAAGCGAAGAGGTCACCGAAAATGTCTTAGCACAGTGATCACCAAAATCAGTGAACATCGATAGGACTATCAGTGACACAACAGTTCAAAGAGTAACCTGAGAGCATAGTCTACAGAGTGAACCAAGCACCAGTATATTGAGAGACAGTTTTATTCTCAAGAAAAGAGGATCTCAAACTACATGTCAACTACAAAACTTTAGTCTTTAAAATAGATTTATGCTTAGCTAGACAACTATGTTTGAGGATCATGAACACCTTGATATGTGGATTTAATTAGTTTAACTAATTGTATTCATGCGAACTAGGAGATCAAGGTCAAGTTGTAAATCTTTGATCATAGAGTTTCTCTTGTAAAGTGTGAAATCTAATTAGGTCAAAAACTTTGTATATATAGATGTCTAGGGTATGTGCAGGATCATGGTAGGCCAAACCCGACCCTTAAGTGGCAATGAAAATTAAAAAAATCAGGTTTAGGAAAGTTGACATAAAAATTTGAACAAGTTATCAATCTTATATAGAAAAATGTGTAAGAAGAGAATCTGTAGAAAATTGAATTTAGTTTCTTTTCTACAAGCCATTTGAAAAAAAATAAAAAATTCTATATGATGAAATTTTAAATTTACATGCAGTAGTATGAAAATTTTAGGAAAAAGATAAGAAGTAGGTGTATGTCTGACCACCTTAAACACAATAAAATGATAATATTTTTTTATAATATTATAGATGTAAGTAGTAGAATCATGTACAGATGTGATGCATATTTTTTTGTAATTTTTTTCTAAGTAAATAATTAATTTTTTTTTTCTACTACAACTTTTCCTGAATATAAAAAATTTCATGTCTGACCACCTTAACTTACTCTAAAATTCATGAAATTGGATTTTTTTTAATTTTTTATTGTAGTAGGAAAAGCATAGAATGTGAATCATGTTTAGGATTTAAAAAATGTTATACTGTTTGAAAGCTATAGCTATTTTTCAATCAGTATGTCAATCAAGACTGAAAAGATAATAAGTAGGTGTATGTCTGACCACCTTGAACACAATCAAATTATAATTTTTTAAAACTAGATTCTATATATAAGTAGTAGACTCATGTATGGATGTGGCACATATTTTTTTGTAATTTGTTTCCAATCAAATAATTAATTATGATTTTTCTTCTACAACTTTTCCAGAATATAAAAACTCCCGTGTCTGACCACCTTAACTTAGTCTAAACTTAATCAAATTGAATTTTATTTTATTTTTTTCTTATAGTAGGTGAAGCATAGAATGTGACACATGTTTCAGATTTAAAAAATGTTATACCATTTGAAAGTTATAGATATTTTTCAATCAGTTTACCAATCAGGACTTCTTTTTCACATCGCCACTTTTTGGCATACCATGATCCTGCACATACCCTATAATCAATCAAGAACATGATGATTGTAGCTGGAGAAGACATCTATTCATCAGACAGACAGTTTCATGTGGAAGGACACAAATAGAAGAATTAATTTATGAAGAACTAGATTCAAGGTTATCAAGGAGAACAGAGGTATTATTTGTCACAATTAGGTGATACATAATTTTGTGAACTTTAAGGATCTATATTATGAAATTCAATATTACAAGCTATTAGATCATAAGTATTTTTGTCTACTCTCTAAAAATTGTAGAAAATAGAAGAAATCCTTCAAGAAGATGGACTTAATAGTCTTATTGTAAATCTCTTAACTGACAACACACATACATTGTGTTGTTAAAATATCTTAACAGAGTAGACTTAACAAGTCTAACATGTTACTTGTAATAGGGTAAGATCGTCAAAAGTGATCAAACTGTAGCCTTAGCTGACACCTTTGATTCTGCAGATAGTGAATCTTTGTGGGTTTCATCCCCACCGCAGTTTTTACCTTCTAACAGGGTTTTTCTATGTTACATATTCTTGTGTCATGTGTAACTAAGTTTCATGAATGTTTCTATTGAAGAAATTATTTTTCCATTAGTATACAAAAGGAAAGTGGTTTTTGAACCTTTGGTAAACCTACACTAAAAGATAGACTTTCAAGAACACCAAAAGCATAGATATCAGAGATCACTAAATGTTTGAAGTACAAGAGAAAACCCAATAGATAAAGTGGAACCCGTAAGGAAGAAACTAATAGAGGAACCTGATGAGAAGATAGAGTGAAAATTGAGAGAAAAAGCATAGTACAAACCAAAAGAATAAAAGACTACAAACTGAAAAACACTCAAACTGATTTCAGAGCAAACTGAGAATTAGACACTGAAAGTCAATTACATCCTGGAAAAAGTAGATCTGACTTCCGTGTCAGATAAAACACTCATATTATATTTATAGAGTTCTATTTTGTTTTAAAACCATTAATTAAGGCACAAGCAACATTATTTTAATTGTTTTAATCAGTCTAAATAATTGAAAACATGCAGACTAGGAGATCAAGGTAAAGTTGTAAACATGTGATCATAGAGTTAACTTTTTTTTACGTGAAACTTAATTAGGTCAATCTATCTTATATAAAGGATGTTTTAATCATTCTAAATGAAGGAGGAGAGGATGAATGTAGCCAATGAACACATCTATGGATCAGAATGAGAGTTTCAAGAACCAGAACAACAAAAGATGAAATTGGTTATCAAGAACAAAGAATAGAGGCTACCGAGTAATAGAGGTATTATTCAATCACAATAGGTGATACATATATAAAAGTAATCTTGAATGGATCTATAATTAGCAATATTAGATTGCATACAATAAGGTCAAAGAGTAATTTTATTACATTCCAACAAGTGAAGCAAAGTTAAAAATCCTTTCAAGGAAGGTGGATTTAACAATCCTTTGTAAATCTCTTAACTTAGTGCATACTAAACAGTGTTGCTAAATCTCTTAACAGAGTAGAATTTAATAGGTCTCCACATGATACTCCTAATAGGGTAGATCATCATAAGTGATCAAATTGTAAGCCTTAACTAACCCCTTCCAATCTACAGATAGTGAAGATTTTGTGGATGCCATCCCCACCGCAGTTTTTACCTTCTTACAGAGGTTTTCTGTGATATCATATCATGTGTTATGAGTGAATTACTTTTATGAATGTTTCTATGAATGTTTGCATGTTTGATTATGTTAAAGAATTGATATTTCTTACACAAAGATATCATAGAACAAATGGTTGGATAAACAAATTTTTTACATAAAGGCTAAAGGATAAAAGAGATAAAAGTTTTAGAGGTATTGATTCACCCCTCCCCTCTCAGTAAACACTTCTCATTATTTTCAAAAATTGGTATCAGAGCTAGAACTCTTATATGGAAAGCTTAAAGACTTAAGAGAAAAGATCATACAATGGAGAAGTACAGACTTGACAAAAGTATTGAGAATCAAAAGCTAGAAATTCATATCTTCTATGAGCAGTATAAAGAAGCTAGAATCAAGATGAGACAACTGTTAGATGAAAGAAAGATTATGGAATCTCTCTCTAATGAGATAGATTAAAAAGAAGAAGAGATACTAGATCTATTTGAGTCTTCAGGATCTACTATAATAAAAGCATCAGATACATCAGAAGAAAGCATCACAACATTAAATGAAATGAATCAACATCTGGCTGCACAAGTAAAATATCTACAAATTAGTCAAGAGACACAGATGTTAAGAATGATTGATGTCATGAACAATGCTAGAAATGCTGAGAAAGAGAGAACACTAGCTATAACACACCAAAATTGGGATCTTGCAACCCTAACCAATTTCGTTGCATTTATCATTCTTCTAAATCATCAAAGTCCTATTGTACTAGGCAATTCTGGGTTTTGACTGGCTCTACTTGACCTAAGTGTCAAATGCAAAAAACCCTAAATCTGCATTAATAATACATTTATTTAATTCCTAAATATCAATCATAATTGGCTAAATAAATCTAATGATCAAATTAATTCAATTATAAAGTCCTAGCACATAAAAAGGAATTAAATAATATTTAATTATTAAATAAATACCCTCATTTCAATAATTGAACTTAATTGTTCAAATAATTGAGAAAATACATTAATGAGGTCATATTCTATTTATTTAATTAAATTTTCTCTCTAGTTTAGAAATGGAAACTTTGAGTTGACTGAAATTCAAAAGTGCAAATAATCAGTTAACTGATTCCTTCACTCAAAAAGACAATAGTTCATTGTTTCTCTCAAAAGAAACTTGCTATCCCAAACTAGATTTTCAAGAGTTAACTATTTCTCTGAAAGGAAACTTTCTATTCTAAATGGACTCTTAGTCTATAAAAGAGCCTCATTTCTCATTCAAAAAGAGAATGCATTGTTGAAGCATCGAACCGTTGTTAAATTATCAACTCCTATTTTATGCAATTCAAGCTTTCATTTTGTTATCACTTGCAATGAATTAATATCATGCTCTTAGATTAATCATACATAGATTATCTTCTTTTAAGCACTTCTAGATTAATCTTCACTTGTTTCTTAGATTAAGCTTGCATTTCATATTACTAGATTAAATCCTTCATTCTTAGGTTGATCTTGGTTGTTGAGCTCTCCAATGCTGAGAGCTACTCAAAACCCTACCTAGATAGGAGGCAACATGTCGAATCACACATACATGCAAGATGGATAATTTCATATCCATTCTTGTATGTTACTAGTGAACAATGACCATGTTGAAGTGTATGGCTAAATCGAAGGCCGAAATTTAGCTATCACATTTCTGGTGCCCACCGTGGGGCAGAAAATCAATTTGTGGCCTCATATTTTTTTTTTGCTACCAATTATATTTTACATTCACTTTGAGTCAAATCTGACTCCACCACAGCATCTAGGTCATCATTTCTATGCGAATGACTATAAACATGCCTATTCTTGCCCAAAAATTGAATTTGTGGCAAAAAAATTTTGCAAACAGGGTCGTACAACTTCTGCACACAAATGGAGGCACATCTCTTACACGTAGACTGAGGAATAGTTAACAAATTTTTTTTTCTATGTATTGGTATCTTTTTTTGGGTTTATCAAATGTGTATTTGTATCTTTTTCTAATTTATCTAATATTCCTGCATAATCACTATGTATTTAAATTCAATAGAGGATACCCAAACTGGCAAGTCAATCCACCACCAAGCTCAAACACAGTTTTCATTTATGTGTTCTAACCTTTGTTTAAACAAAAAGTATTACCAATAACTGTGGCAATGTGGGATACAACCCACTGTGCACCACCCAACTCCTTCCCTCCACTCCTAATAGCCCACGCTACACTGCGCCATCTACCCCGTTGATGTTTCTCCTCAGCACCCAACACCACTTCCTCCACTATCCATCTCCACCTCAACATGTCGCCTACCTCCCTTCTCCCTACGCACTCCCATTTAACCCAAACCTTCCACCTACCTCCCTTCCCCACACCACACCTCACCACTCCACCCACTTTCTCTGCCACTTCTCCTTCAAACCCCTACGCTACCACTTACTCCCCTCACCTACCACTTCCTCCTTCCTCCCTTTCCCATGCGCAGACCAACTTCCTCCCATCCCTAGCTCCCAACCCTTTCTCCTCACTGCTTCCTCTCTCCTCCCACCATTATCTCTACTGCGCTTCCCACCCTCTCTCCACAACACCTCCCTCTCCCCGCTTCACCTTGTGGTGCCTTCACTGAACTCCTCCACTGCTTTCCCACAACCCGCGCAACCTCCTTCACCGCGACCAACACCAAGGTCTGCCATCTCCTTTAGCCCTCCAAATGGGAAAGATAAAAACCACCATGTGGCACAAGTCCATGTCATCAGCCATGTTACCTGCCACATAGACCATGTCAGCAAACATGCTAGCATATTTTTTTTTTTCCACAGAGCAGATTATACAGTGTTAAAGTTAACGGCCATATGACTGTCAAAGTCTAAGGTTATTAGCTTTGTAAGAAGGCTTCCAGACCATCAAATTTAACCACATATAATGATGATGTCATCAAATATTTGAAAATTTCTTACCCTCACCATTGAGCATTTTGAATTTGTAGCTTGTTTTCAAATCATCATATCTTGCTTGTTTTAACTCATTTTTTTGAGCAATTTTTTTTTTAATATTTTGGGTATATTTTCCCAAAGATCACTATGATGAAGTCAATTTTTGATTTGGCTTCCTAGATTTATCATAAATCACTATTTTTTATGACTTTACCTGTCTAATCCTCGCTTTTACAGCTTCCAGAACCTCATACGGCCTCATACCGGCTCATACGATCACCTTTTCTAGTGAATTTTTTTTGAAAATGCATAATTTTCTATCTACATTCTATGCTCTCGCCCTTTTGGGATGATTAAAAATCTAGAAACATTATTGTCATTTTCTTATTTTTCTTGATGTGTCTTCTAGTTTTCTAAACCTAAGGAATTGCATGGACATATCCTCTACCCTCACCTTCGCAGATCTTGGGTGAAAGAGAAATCCATCCAAATCCTTTAGCGTAGATGTATAGTCAGAAAATGGAAGCACTTCGATGGTAAGCTAGATTAGCCTTCCAAGTAGGTGGTTTGGGGTCATATCAAGCACCTTGAATAGGTTCTTGACTTTGACCTGGCTTTCCTCCTGTTTTGCCTCCTATTCCACTTCTTTCCATCCAGTTTTTAGCATCCTGGACTGTAGATCTGAGGTTTTTGACCTCAGGGTCAGGGTCAACCTTTTGGGTCTATGTTGACCTTGACCCTGACCTAGGTCAAGGTTGACCTCAACCTTGACCCAGGGTTCAAATCTCGGGGTCTCATAGATTGTGGATGTCGGTCTTTTCAAAAAGTTATTTCCCGCTTTCGGGTCGGCTGTTTTGGGTTTCGAAGCGGCAAATCCTAAATTATATTTAATATAGGTCCTCTTCTAGGGGCATGGGTCTAATTTGAATTTAATTCTCCTTTTTTGGCCTCCTTTGAAGATTGTACCCTAGTTTAATATAAAAGGAAGCCTTCTCCTCTCATTTTCTCTAACCATCAACTAAAGGATAAGAGGTGATCAAGAAAAAAGTTCAAGCATCCATTGTTCTACATGTTTCCAAGATTTCAAGGTGTTCAAGTCTTCCTCTCAAGCATTCAAGTCCTCCATTGAAGATCAAGGATTCAAGCTCTCAAGCCTTTGAAGGGATTTGGTTCAAGCATTCAAGATTTATCATTCAAAACCCTAGATCTAGCCATCATGGTGGTGTGATCTTCCTTCAAGATCCTTTGTGCATCTTCAAGACTCCTTCATCATTCCTTCAAGGTGGATTCCAAGAATAAAATCATGGAGGTTTATGGTTTCTATTGAGTCTAAGCTTTCATACTTACATATTTGCTTACATTTGAATTACAATTGAATATATATTCAATATCATACCTTCATTGTTAGATAAAATTCTACTACTTGCTAGAATTCTTATTTCAATTATTGATTTCAAGGTTAATTCCTAAATTTGGGTTTGACTAAGGAAATCCCCTCCCCCAACAAACAAACCTCTTTTTCTTGTAGATACAGGTTCAGGACTGTGAATTTGGACACATATCTGGATACCCTTTTCAGCTTTCTTTCGGATGGCATAAACAGATTCTCCGTCGGACCTGTGCAAGTCAGGGTCAACATTATTGGGTTAGGGTTGACATTTGTGGGTCAAGGTTGACCTTTTTCATAAGATGACATCATATGGGGAAAATATTTCTGGGTTTTGTTCGTCTCTGCGTTCCGGTTTGGGATTATCTATCAGCTTTTCCAGAAACAGTCTAGACACCTCAGAAAATAGCATTCTTTGATCTGAAATATTTCAAGGTTAGTACATTTCTTCTATCCATTTCAATTCAAATCCTTAATCATTCTATATCTATCACACATTTACATTCATTTCAAAACACATTTTAAGAGGGAAACCTAGGATCTCCTTCTTTATTCTTATTTCCAATAGATTGATTCACTTATGCATTGATCCTTTTTGGGTTGATCAATTTG
>MU227539.1:824956-865908 GCA_018584345.1 Thuja plicata
TTTCTTTTATTCTCTTGCATTTATATTTCAAAATTCATAAAAATCACAAAATTTCTTTAAAAATACAAAAATATTTACATTTTTCATTGTGTTCAACATGTATGATTTTTGTTTTGAATACTTTGATCAAGATTTTTTTGCTAAAGAGGATAGAACCCCTAATGAGGTACATGGAAGTGAGGATGAAATTTGTTCGAATATGATCTCCATTGATCCTAATCATATTTTATCCTCCTCTACAATCACTTTAATTGACTTTTACCATAGAAGCGAGTTAAGGATAGATGTTACTTCTTCTCCTAATATATGTCTTTTCTTTGAGCCTACTTTAGAATATAATTCTTCCCCCTTTAGGGATCAAGCTTTAGGCACTCCTACAATGTACTTTATTGATAGGGATGATAATCCTCCTATTTGGATGAACCTTTGGATTTGGATGTTGATTACTCTCTTCCTCATGAAGCCATTATGGGTTATTCTACTTTATGGGATGAACCCTTGGATAAACACATTGATTTATCTCCTTATTGTGAAGATGCTTTGATACAAGAGGGTGATTTATTAATCAATGACATATTCATACATGATGATGACTCTTTTTGTAAAACACACTCCCCTTATCTGGACATTTTAGAGAAAGAAGATAACATTATTAACACATTACCTCTAATTGGGATTCCTTCTAGTGATGAGGCATTCGTGGGAAATGATATGAATTCCTTTAATGCTCTCCCTCTTCGTGATGATCCTATGGAGAATCTAGCTCCTATCTCATCTTCTCCTAGAATGTATCCTTTTTCTCCTTCTTGTGAATCTATCAAACATACTAATGATGACTTAGTGACTACTAGAGTTCAATTGACTTCTTTTCATATGGCTTCTTGTTATGGTCATAGTTATCATTTACTAGTTAAACAAGGATTCCATACTCAAGGATGTGCTAAGCATAAATAGGGAATTCAAATGCTCTTACAGAATGGGGGGCATGAGCATTCTTATGGATTGGGATTTAACCCTCAACAACATAGCAATGATACCAACATCTCAAAACATGATGACCCTATGAAGGAATTTGACCAAGAGGTTGTTCTGCCTAATCTCCTTCATGCTAGGATAATTACTAGACCTAAACACAAAAAGAAACATAGTCTATACTTGAAGATTCTTCCTTTTTGTTTCTATCATAGATTTTATGATCACTCTAATGAATATCAAGCTTTACATTATAATATTAGGCAGCTCATTGATAGTAAAATTATTTATATGTCATATAGAAATGACTTGTATTTTAATCCTATTTTCTCTAAATAATATTTATGTTCCTATTATGGAACTCCACATTATGTAAACAATGTTAGCCTAATATTTGGGGTCTAAATGTCTTGCATAGTATTATGAGTGATATAATAGGTCCCCTTTCATCCTTGTTCCTACACTTGGGGGGAAAGGATGCCATCTACTTCTTTTATGTCTTTTTGGGACCCACTTTCTCTTGGTTAAGAAGTATCTATCTATTATGTGATATCCAATCATAAATGAAAATCATGGTTGACATTAAGGATCTATGTCCTTGATTATAACCTAATTCATTGTTTTTGGGTTTCCATGGTTGATAAATCTCTCACCTTGGAAACTAAATAATGTGTTATCCCTCACAAGGGTTACTTTTTCACTTCTCACACGATATCTCTTTGCTACAATATCTCTTGATATAATTTGATATATCCCTTGCTTTCACCTCTAGGGGGCAAGGTATTTTCCTTCTTCCTCTATCTAAGGATCTACTTTCCTTAGCTTAGTGGCATTTGTTTATTATATAACATTATTTCCTTATAAAGATGTATGTTTTAACTATGGATACCCTCTTATATGACAGGTGATTGTCCTAGGTCATCACCTCTTATTTATTTTGCAAACTATGCTTTTGATAAACTCATTCTCTTGCTTTGGGTTAGAGTTTGATTCCTTCATTCTAAGATTCCTCTTCCTCTTGATTACAGGGGGCTTGATGATTGAATCTTTGGTCCCTCTTTTCTTTAGAAGATGATATTTTATCCTAAGCACTCCTCTATGGTGAGGGTCTTGATGATAATATCTATTCCCTTTTGAGGATCCTTTTTCCATAAGTGACATATCCATTTCATGATTATCTATGCTCTTGGATGAAAGGGTCAAGGCTCTTCACTAATAATATAGTATACATTGTTGTTAAGCTGGATATCTCCTTACCTTGTGAAGTAGGTATCCTCTTTTCTCTTCCTTATCCTACCTAGTGGGTAGTCATGATAAGGAGGGGGGCATATATAGGTTCTCCCTTGTACTATAGTTTACATTAATTTACACTTTTCAGCATGCTAAATCCTTGGAAGGTAATGCACATAAGGTGCTAAATCCTGAAGAGATATGCATTTTTACTTTTATTTTGCTAAATCCTCAGAAGGTAACGTACATAAGTTGCTAAATCCTAAAGAGATAGGCACCCTTTTATTTTACAATATTCTAAATCCTTGAAAGGTAACGCACACAAGTTGCTAAATCCTGAATGGACACGCATTTTATATTCCATAGTGATACAAGAATGTGGATCTATGGATATTTTAAAGCTGTCAGAAGACGCATTTACAATTACAAGCACAAATTATGGGTAAACCTGTTGGGATCTCCCTCCTTGGTGATTCATAGTAAGGTGGGCATCCTACTAGGCAAGGTAATTACTATCTCTTTTCTCTCTTTCTCTTTCATGCTAGTAGGATTAGATCATGAAGCTATGTTATCTATAGTGTTGCTCTTGTCCTGCTTATGTAATCATGTATGTTTTCTATGATTGATTGCTCTTTACTTTCATGTCTTTATGTATGTATGTATGTTGAGTAAGAATCCTTGGTCTAGGGGCTCATTTCCTTGAATTAGTGATATTGTACTTTGTTGTGATCCACCAGTGTCTTTCTTCTAACTTTACCGTGAGCATGTTTGATTTCTATACTCCCACTAAAGTGGGGGATAAATGTATAGTCAGAAAATAGAAGCACTTCCATGGTAGACTGGTTTATCCTTCTAAGTAGGTGTTTTGGGGTCATATCAAGCACCTTGAATGGGTTCTTGACTTTTTCCTGGCTTTCCCCTTGTTCTACCTCCTATTCCACTTCTTTCCATCCAGTTTTTGGCATCCTGGACTGCAGATCTAAGGTTTTTGACCTCAGGGTCAGGGTTGACCTTTTGGGTCTATGTCGACCTCGACCCTGACCTAGGTCAAGGTTGACCTCAACCCTAACCTAGGTCAAGGTTGACCTCGACCTTGACCCAGGGTTCAAATCTCAGGGTCTCATAGTTTTCGGATGTCGGTCTTTTCAATAAGTTATTTCCCGCTTCTGAGTCGGCTGTTTTGGGTTCCGAAGTGGAAAATCCTAAATTATATTTAATATAGGTCCTCTTCTAGGGGTATGGGTCTAATTTTAATTTAATTCTCCTATGTCGGCCTCCTTAGAAGATTGTACCCTAGTTTCATATAAAAGGAAGCCTTCTCCTCTCATTTTCTCTAACCATCAACTAAAGGATAAGAGGTGATTAAGAAAAAAGTTCAAGCATCCATTGTTATATATGTTTCCAAGATTTCAAGGTGTTCAAGTCTTCCTCTCAAGCATTCAAGTCCTCCATTGAACATCAAGGATTCAAGCTCTCAAGCCTTTGAAGGGATTTGGTTCAAGCATTCAAGATTTATCATTCAAAACCCTAGACCTAGCCATCATGGTGGTGTGATCTTCCTTCAAGATCCTTTGTGCATCTTCAAGAATCCTTCATCATTCCTTCAAGATGGATTTAAAGAATACAATCATGGAGTTTTATGGTTTCTATTGATTCCAAGCTTTCATACTTATATATTTTCTTACATTTGAATTACAATTGCATATCTATTCAATATCATAGCTTCATTGTTAGATTCAATTCTACTACTTGCTAGCATTCTTATTTGAATTATTTATTTCAAGGTTAATTCTTAAATCATGGTTTGATTAAGGAAAAACCATCCCCCCAAACAAAAAAACCTCTTTTTCTTGTAGGTACATGTTTGGGACTGCGGATTTGGACACAGATCTGGATACCCTTTTCGGCTTTCTTTCAGACAGCATGAACAGATTCTCTGTCGGACCTATGCAAGTCAGGGTTGACATTATTGGGTCAAGGCTGACATTTGTGGGTCAAGGTCAACCTTATTCATGAGACAACATTAGATCGGGAAAAGATTTTTTGGTTTTGTTCCTCTCTGCATTTCGGTTCAGGATCATCTGTCAGCTTTTCCAAAAATAGTCTACAGACCTCAGAAAACAACATTCTTTGATCTGTAATATTTCAAGGGTAGTGCATTTCTCCTATCCATTTCAATTCAAATCCTTAATCATTCTATATCTATCACACATTTACATTCATTTCAAAACACATTTTAAGAGGGAAACCTAGGATCTCCTTCTTTATTCTTATTTCGAATAGATTGATTCACTTATGCATTGATCCTTATTGGGTTGATCAATTTGGATCCTTCCTTTGTGCATTTAAGAATAAAAGGGAATATCTTATCTTTCCCTCCACTCTAAAGCATTAAATGTAAGGTGATAAGTGATTTGAGTATCAAAACACTCTTATTCTATTAACATCATTTTTCTTCTTTACAATAGATACCTCTCAAGTGCTTTAAAAGAGCTGATGAGAGTGGATTGCCCAACCGCTAATTGGATAAAGCCAAGCCCTTGCAAACTGGTAATTAAAAATTTCATTGTGATTAGTGTCAGAGTGAATAGGTTTTGATTGCATTTTATTGGGAAGAAGATCTCCCTTAGTACCCTTGTGCTATGTTAAAACCTATACAATGTAACTTCTGTAGGCTTGGAGGCCTCCATAACGAAGCTAATCTGCCACAAGTATAACCACCTAAATGGATTCCCTAACTACAATCTTTGTTCTAGTAACCAAAATCCCTCTATCTATTGGTGCAAAAGGTCAGAGACTGACTAAGATGTCCCACACTTTCACAACTCTTAGTAGAGACAATAGTCCCTTGGGAAGTCATTACCTTGGGATTCGAAGCTTGGTGTATCTAAGAAGTGAGTGCACTTTAAGGAGGAGCCCATGCCTCCAAGATTCTAAGTTGTCTGCTATGAGTAGGCATGGCTGAACTTTAGTTCAAGTGGGAATTAAATAGATATTTCCCTGGCTTACCTAGGATTGTGGTGTCTCTGTTCCTTTTTTTACAACAAACATTCTGCTTGATGTGTCTTACGTGGGTGAAGTATAAAAAAAAATAGACATACAAACATTCAATACAAACATCAAATCGCTCAAAAATTTCAAAAACTACACTTCTAGGTGTTAGCTATCAACTCTTGTTTGAGTTCCTGCATCTAGTATCAAAATCTTGAAATCTATCAACTTGGTGTCCAAATTGTTATTTTGTTGTGAAGGTTCTGTCTGAATTTTCACAAATCTGCATTCCCAATAACATCGCTACTCATCTATCTTTGACTGCAATGTGTTGACAATTTGACTCGTTGCTATTTCAAAATCTGACTTTGTTGTTCTAGTCCAAGTGACTCATTATCTATTTCAATCTTATCATCTCTGTCTATGCTGTCCTTATCCTGAGTTGCGAAAGAAGGTTCGTCAACCTTGACTCAAGATCAGAGTCATTTCTTCTCTCTCTTATTTGGACATTATCTCTTTTGTCCTTTGGTATTTGACTTAATCCACACTTTAGATATCACTTCAGCACCTGTCAGTCAATCAATTGATTCATCATATCTTCTTTAATCTTCTAAGCAAGTGCATCAAGACAATCTTACAATGTCTAAAAGAAAAGAATAGATTCTTAGGGCAACTTTATTAAAACAACTTCAAATTTTGGAATCTAAACTCCAAGGATTAAAGGGGAAAAAGGATACTCCATATGATGAATCCTCATTAAGATCAACATGTCCTTTGTTATTTGATCATGATTCTCACATCTCCACACTTCCTTTCAACATGGATAAATCTTGGTATGACAATCCCATCTTTGATCAAGAATAGTTTTATGACAATCCCATCTTTGATCAAGAGAATGTAGAGGAAACTATGAGAGAATCAGATGAAATCCTTTTCTATCTGCAAAAGAAAGATATTTCAAGTCAAGATGTGTCTAATTATCCTTTAGACATAATCTTTACTCCTTTGGGACAATCTTATCAATCAGCATTGGAGGAACTTCTTGAGCATAATCTCATCACATTGCCTCTAGCCACATCATGTGGATTTAGATTCTTGAGTCCCTATTGTGCATATCATTGAATCAATAAGCATAAAACTTCATCTTGCATGGAGTTGAAACATAAAATCTAATATCTCATAGATGATGGCATAATCAAAGTGGAAAATCTTAACGAATCATCTAATGAAGATACTAATCTCAAGCATGATCAATATCAGGAATTCATGTCTAGCAATGGTTCCCATATCACATCTACTTCTTCCACCATTCCTCTATCTCCTAATGCTTCATCATATCCATCAGGAACTGAACCTAATGATGGCTATGCCTACTCTCAAGGACTACCTCTAAAATATATCCAAGATAATTAGCATACAAATGCAAGCCTTTCTCAGGCTTCAAAGATCATAGACCTAAATCTCCCATGTGCTTCAATGCTTATTATTCCTAGTACAAAGGATTCTCCATCAGCATGTCAAGAATCCTTCATTCAATACAACACTCATACCTCATCCTTAGAAGTGGCTCCATGTCAAGGAGACAATCTAAAGTATGGAGAAACAAATATCAGTGATGATCAAGACCAAGACACCATCCATCTTTATCCAATGGTTGACCAAATTTTCATTTCTCAAGATTATCGTGATGATTTTATCATACCCCTTCCATTTCTTCCCAGAAGAAATTCTTACATTTCCTATATCTTATCCATCTCCCAAACAAGATCAAGATATCCTTTATGGAATCTCTAATGGGCCTATTGAAAATCAAGAGAAAGTTATCCTTTATACACCATCTAAAGCTCCTTTTCAAGACCAGATAATCCCATCATCCCCTTTTCATACTCTTCCATATCTAGAAACTATCATTCCTCCAAATTCCTGGTAGAAAAATACATCCTCTCAAGCTTCAGCTGCTCCTATCAAAATTACTCCTATCAAAGCTACTCATGCTCCTATTGATATGAAGATGAATTCTAAAGAGAAGAGCCTTGGTCATGAAGCTCACTCTAAAGATGTTGATATCCCCTCCACACCTTATATCACCCCATTCAAATGTAAGAATCATCCTTCTCCATCTTCCAAACCCATCCTTCAAACCTTCCATCTATATTGGGTCCTTATGTCCCTCCATCTACCATGCCTATCAATAATATCTTGTCATCTGCTTACCCTATCTCCTATCAAGATCAATAAAGACATACATCCTTGAACTCTCCCTATCAACCCATCCATATGCACCATTCATATCAGCACTATTCATTCACAATTCTCAAGTCTTTTGGAAGCAATTTGGATGTGCAATGAAAAAATTAGAAATGCAAGAATCCACTTACATATGAAGATCACTATGTCCCATCTAATCGACATGTGACTAGAAATAAAAATGAAATATTCAAGAGACCACATAGGTCCACTGCGGAAAGAACCAAATCAAAGAAAATATGGGTTTCTAAATCCGTTATGAAAGAATTGTGTTCTAAATCATCTGATACAAATAGAAAATCAAAATCTATGTGGATTCCCAAGTCTCTTCTAAAAGACTTGGATACAAAAAGAAAATCAAAAGCTATGTGGATTTCGAAGTCTCTTCTAAAGGACTTGGATACAAAAATAAAAGCAAAAGTTATGTGGATTCCCAAGTCTCTCTTAAAAGGCTTGAACAAAAAGGAAAAGTCTGAGTTGGTATCCAAGCCTCCAAAGTGTTTCCCTTCATCTCCATCTAAACACTCCCATCTTCTAAGTCTATTTTGGGTCCTCATGTCCCAAAATCCACTACCTGGAATACTATATCTATCTTGGGTGCTTTTGTACCAAGATCCATATCAGCTCATACATCAAATCCTCAAGCTATTGCATCCATTTTTCCTCTATTCGTCCACTAGCCTTCAAGGGGTGTGTCAATGTTGATCTTACCACCATATCCTATAAAATATCCTGCACTTACCTCTTACACATCTATCCCATATCCTTCCATTCCTCTTATCCAATCCATCGCATAACTCCTTGGCTACCATCTTCCTTATACTCCATATCATTTTTTTTTCTACCATCACCCTATCAACATCTTTGGGCATACTTTCAGTGGCCTTGGCCTACCATAGCATAGCTTTCCAAGGAGAACTATCTAAAGAGAAATAAGCATAAGTTCCTCCACAAAATCAAAACTACAAAAATAAAGTGTCTTGGTAAAAACCTAGTAAACAGGCACCTTGGTAGAAAAAGAAAATAAAAATCAATCTGTCCTATAATGAAAACAACTTCTGTGGTGCCTTGGATAAGTATCATGATGAAAACCTAGAAAATAGGTGTCATGCATAATTCCTCCTACTTCCACTCTTCACTTGGGGAAAATTTCTTTCCATGTCATCTTATCCATTATATCTTCCATCTAGCTAGCTCATGAGCATCCATATTTCTCCCGGTGATCTTGACAAGGTTGAACTTATCCATGAATATCATGTATCCTGACATTCATGATCCCTTCCATCAGCCTATTCAATTTATCTCATTTGCGGTACCCTATCGTGGTCTTGATTATCCCAAGCCTATCTTCCCTATCTATGCACATTCTTGATCGTGGTATCCTATCCTATCTAATTGACCCCTTGGTCCATATCTAAATGATGTACAAAAATTGCAAAACTATTTCTCAAAAGTCTCTTGACATGTCCACTCTTTTGGACCACATTCTTTCATGACATTTGGTCATCATCCTAAATGCTATCCAATACTGCTCCATGAGCCTACATTGCTATATTCTCTTTTCCCTAGCTTGGGTAATCTTGAGAAGACAGACTTTGAGGGTCGTATTCACCCTCTTCATCCATCATTGTCTATTAGTCTCATCCATCATCTTTCTAATCCATCTACAATGTCCTACACCTTGCTAGATATTGGTTGCAAACCAATGTGATCTTGCTTGAGATTGAGTAATCTCTAAAAATCTAAAAATTGCAAAATGTCCTGAAAAAAGACTAAAAATCATAAAAAGTCCTGAAAAAAGGATCATCTTGGTGAAACCCTAGCAATAGGAACTTTGATGCATCAACCCATAAAAAATCTCCATTGACTATCTTTCAATGAATAGTTATTGGGGCAATCTAACCCTGACTCCTGAAGATTGAGCCTCGTTGTGGGTGATGAGCCTCTCAAAAGGCCATCTTTTCCATGTGTTTACTTTCCTTTTTCAACATTTTGTTTTCAAAGCAGAAACTTTAAACTTATGGTTTTTTATATATATATTTTATATGTAAGGACATAAGTAGGTAAAATGAATGGTAAAAACATAATGTATTTTTCTTGGAACTGATGGATAGAAGTTGCAGGATATAAGTGATTGCATGTTGAATAGATAGTCCTTTTCCCTATGCTATGTTTATGGGTAGTCTCCTTCTTGTATCTGAATGTTGTGCAAGAATATTGAATAAAATCTCACACTTCTTTCTTGGTATTAAATGATAAAATATATTTATGCATCAGAAGTTATGTATGCTAACCATTTTGTAGGAGTCAAGTCATGGCACATTCAAGAATTCCAGCATGGCGTTGAAAGGGTCAACAATAGTTGTTACCTTTAGAAGTGCTAGCATAAAGCAAGGAATTAAATAAAGAGGTTGAAGATGGGTGTGTCACATAACTCTCATGGAGGAATGAGTCAGTTCAGTTCCTGAGTAGACACCGTGCGCAGATCTAGAACCACTGCATACTATATTCTGGGAAGAACTTGAAGACCTACTACTGTTGTTCAAGATTTCTATTACAAGCGCGATGTATCCATTAGTAATCCTCATTAATGGAGTGATCCTAGATTTAGGTAGTAGCGTAGTTCATCCTTAAATAAGTGGAATTCTATAGTTCCACAAGGGTGTTAGTTGATATAATTTTTGGAATAGAATTTGACATTGTAGCACTGTTTTATTTTCCAAGTACATTTCCTCCATGAACGAATAGAGTGCATAATTTGAGTTTCAGTCTCTTATCTTGATTGCATTTCTATTCACTCATCCAAGGGGGCCCACTTGGTGAGTGAATCATTTTATTAGATTAGAATTTATATCCTTTCTCATTAAGAAGTAAATAGAACTTTGATGTTCCTGCAGCCACTAGTAATAGAGCTGGTGCACTGTTCCTGTAGCACAGGCGAGCAGAGTAGCCCCTACTTTTGATTACTATTTTCTTAGCATAATTGCATTCAATTGAGATAGAATATATTCCTGAAGCATAATGTATTTCAATTCCATAGGTTTAGCAATGAGAATCAAGGAGGTTTGAAGAATATACTTTGCAAACACCATTCCAAGTTTACGTCCCTAGTCGATAATTAAATGAGACTAAATAATCTACTTAGCAGCCATTTAGGTTGTCCAATCCTGAAGAAGTAGTCCAATGTTATGTGTTTCTGAGATGATTTTTTGGCCAAGCATTTTTGGTGCCGCTGCCGGGGACGGTGTTAGTTCAAGCCCACTTTGGTGTTCATGATTCTAGTTTTTATAATCTAGGATTTAATTTCAAGCAAGCATTTTATGCATAGAAGAAGAGATCCTCGCGGAAGATTTCTTCCTCGACAATGCCAGGCTGAACCATTTGATCTTTGTAACCCTGAGCCTGAAGAACCCAAAGTAGATAGTGAAGAATAAGACTTGTTTGAGAATCCATTTGCAGACACCCAAGGAGAAATTTCACCACCCTCATCCTCCAAAGAATCACTACATTTAGAAGTCCTTTTTTATGAGCCTGAGTATCACGACAACCCATTAGCTCTTATTATATACCAGCCACCACCATTGTAGAAACCAGACCCCCCTCCAAGGATGGCTCAGCCTACCTTTCCCTTCCCAATTCCTCCTTAATAGGGTAACCAAACCCTGAAGAACATTCCAGCCGCTGCACTGCCAAAATTCTACAGACTTACCACTAAAGATCCAGAGACCTTCCTCTTTGAGTTCGATATCCTCTGTAGGAGCTATGACTACACAACTGATGCCCATAAGCTGAAGTTTTTTCCATCAACTCTTAAAGAGGCCGCTCTAAGGTGGTTCATGAGCCTCGGAGCCAATGTCATAGCAAATAGGAATGCCATGAGAAACATGTTTCTTGCAAAATACAAAGAATACTGTAGAGGATGGGATTTAAAAGGAGATGACATCTTCAAGATATCACAGAAAGAGGATGAAACCTTGGAAGACTATGTTTTCAGGTTTATGTTTAACTTGCAATGAAATGCTCAACACCAGTTGAATGAAGAATCGCTGAAACATCTATTCCTAAAAGGTGTTAATGAAGGAAGCATAGAAGTCTTGAACCTTATGGCTGGTGGTGATATCACCCAGAAAACTTGGGCAGAGATCAAGACCATATGTATGAATTACTCAAGGGCTATAGTAAAAAAAGGAAGAGGATTAAGGGACCTACCTCAAAAGACAAATGGCTTCGGAGTGTCTAAGATAGAATTGTCCAACCTCCTATCTGACTTCAAGCATGACATTATCAATGATGTGGCCACTCAGTTAGACACCATGCAAGCTCGATGGAAGAAAGAGGATATAGAAGCTATGCTGGCTGAATTCTACTCCCAATGTAGGGAGAAGAAAAGAAACTGTAAATGCAAAACTGTTGCATCTGTGGACATTACTTTAATGCGCACCGAGTTCAAAGAAATAGATGAGGAGAATGGAGAAGTCTCTTACGTGGCTCAAAGGCGACCATGGGCTTAAAGACAAGGTATGCCTCAAGACCCCTTAAATCATTTTGGTTATAATAATAATAATAGTAATCAGTGGCAGAATCAAAACTCCCACAAATTTGTTCCTCAAGGACAGAATTGAAATAATCACTGGCCCAGTCAGCAACCATAGAATAACCAGAAATTTTAGCAGCCACTGTATAACCAAAATTTTCAACCTTAGTTTAACCCATATCAATAGCAGTTTAATCCATATCAACATCAGTTCAATCCATACCAGCAGCCACAACAAAATAACCAATGGCAACCACATGGTAACTGGCAACAACAACCTCAGTGGGAACCCAATCAGCCTAATTAGCAACAAGCTATTATGCCTCCACCTTAGTAACAAGCTATTATGCCTCCACCTCAGCAACAAGCTATTATGCCTCTGCCTCTTGTAGCCAATAATAGTCCTCAGAAACCACAACTTCCCGCGCAACCAAATCCAAATCCAAATAACAAGCAGCAAGCCCATTCACTACAAGTGAATGATATCCACCTAAGATTAGGGACCACATTGCCTGCACCAAGAGCACCCATAATAATTGATGTTTCTGATACTGAGGAGGCCTCTGAAAATCAAAATACTATTGTCCCACCTGTTGAACTGCCTAGTCCAGTTGAGAAAATCCCACCTTTTCCGTAGAGATTGTCCAAACCTTCAGTATGCCCTAAAGAGAATACTATTGCAAATGACCTGATTGACCAACTCAAGCAAATGACTATCCAAATACCATTATTAGATACCCTCAAGGAAATTCCAATCTATAATAAAGCAATCAAGGAAGTCTGTATCAAGCACCCTGGTAGGAAGAAGAAAGATCCTGATATTGTCCATGTTCTTGGACAACTTTCTGATCTCATGCTTAGTAAAGCCTTGATGCCTAAATACTCTAATCCAGGGAGTACAATGGTTACCATTCACATTAATGGTATACAAATATATAATTTCTTGGTTGATCTAGGAGCCTCTATTAATGTTATGACTATGGATGTGTTGTTAAGGCTTAGTATCATTGGGTTGAGGGAAACACCCACTATTCTCCAGTTAGCTGATAATTCAACTATCAAACCAGATGGTATGGTTGAGGGTATTGTTTTCACACTAGATTCCTTAGACTACCCCTCATATTTGATCATCCTATCTCCCAAAGCCACACTAGGAGGGTATCCATTAATCCTAGGAAGGCCTTGGTTAGCCAAAGTAGATGCTTGCATTGCATGCTGCTTAGGAAAAAATTACCATATCTGATGGTATTAATACTAAGAAATTAACCCTGTATTCTCTAGCCAAACCTCAAGATAAACTTGACCAAGTTGTATGGAAAGATCTAGGAAATGCCCCCCTTGAAGCCAATTCAGTAAAATAGCTTATGGTTATTGGTAGAAATCCATTCATGGTCTCACAGGAGGAGGATGACATACTAGTAGCAGTCCTTACAAACTAGTATGGCTCTAAAGAACCCTCATGTCATGACCCTAAGTATTCTCTACAAACCATATTGCCCAAGAAGTCTTCATCCAAGTTTCCTGCAGTACTTGATCATCTCCATACTTTGTTGCCCCATGAAATAAAGTCACCTTCTTTTGCAGACGTTCTTATGTTGGATAAAGTTAAAAGAGTGCAGATTGCCTTAGGTAGGGAATTGAATGTCAATAAGAATCTCACTGAACCTCAGATATCTAGCCTTGTCTAGCTTTTGCAAAAGAGTCAGCAAGCTTTTGCATGGGACTATATTGACATGAAGGGGATTGACCAAAAATTGTGTACTCATAAGATTTATATTAGTCCTGAGTCCAAACCTATTAGGCAACCTCAAAGAAGAATAAACCCTGCATTAAGAGATGTGGTAAAGGCTGAATTGCAAAAAATTCTCCAAGATGGCTTCATATATCCCATTTCTAACAGTCAGTGGGTCTCCCCTCTTGTAATCGTCCCCAACAAAGGTGGCAAATGACAATTTTGTGTGGACTATAGGGAGATGAATAAAGCAACTAAGAAGGATCACTTTCCATTTCCCTTTATTGACCAAGTACTTGACAACCTTGCTAGAAAAAAGTATTTTTCATTCTTGGATGGTTTCAGTGGCTACAACCAGATCTAGATATCACTAGAAGACTAGGACAAAACAACGTTCACCTGTCCATGGGGAACATTTGCTTATTATGTCTTACCATTTCAGTTATGTAATGCACCTGCTACCTTCCAAAGGGTAGTGATAAGCATTTTTTCTAACATTGCTGCTGACTATGATGAAATATACATGGATGATTTTACTGCATATAGAACTACATGTGAAGAGGCTTATGCTAATTTGGAAAAAGTTCTTCAAAGATTTCAGGACTATTATCTCTCACTTAATAGTGAGAAATGTTATATGATGATGGAGGAGGGAGTTGTCTTAGGGAATTACCTCTCAACCTTTGGTATCCAAATTGATCCTGCAAAGATTGCAGTAATCGTCACACTCCCAACCCCAACAAAGCAGAAGGATGTCCAGAGTTTTCTTGGTCATGCCGGTTACTACAGGATATTTATCAAGAATTTCAGCCAACTTGCTGCTCCATTATATAATATATTGAAGAAAGAAGCAGAATTTGAATGGACACCAGACTGTGAGTCATCATTCTAGTAGTTGAAGGATGTGTTGACAAAACCCCCTATTATTAGAGGACCAGATTGGAAGCTGCCCTTTCATATCCACACAGATGCATCTGACTATGCAGTTGGAGCAGTGCTAGGTCAAAAAGAAGGAATAGTTGAGCACGCCATTATTACATCATCAAAAATTTGCAAGGTGTAGAACTAAATTGTACTGTTACTGAGAAGGAACTGCTAGCTGTAATCTATGCATTAAATAAATTTAGACATTACATAACTAGTTATGAATTATTTTTTTATACTGATCACTGGGCAATCAAATACTTGATGAATAAATTGGCCATTTCTGGTAGGTTAGCGAGGTGGTTACTCCTCCTGCAAGAGTTTAATATAACTATCATTGACAAACCAGGAAAAGCTAATGTCATTGCTGATTTTCTCTCTAGATTACAAGTTCCTGATGATCCTACAGCAATTGATGACAACTTCCTAGATGAGCACCTATTCTCTCTTGCAACTTACAATCTATGGTATGCTGACATCGCAAACTACCTTGCTACAGGATGAGCACCACCTTATTTATCACCCCGTGAATGACGAATGCTGGCTGAGAAAAGGTTCAACTTTTCATGGATATCTAATTTATGTTCTACAAAGGTCCTGATCAAGTCACCCACAGATGTTTCCATGAGGATGAGACCTATGATATCCTTCAGGCATTTCATGATGAGCCATGTGGTGGCCATTTTGTCAGAAAAAAATAGCATACAAGGTATTGACAACCGGTTATTATTGGCCTACATTACATAAATATGTAGCTAAGCATACCCGACACTATGACTGATGCCAAAGGATGGGATGTCCCATGAAGACTTATGAAATTCCCCTACAGCCTAAGGTGGTGGTAACACCGTTTGACAAGTGGGGCATCGACTTTGTCGGCCCCATTGAGCCATCTTCACATGGTAATTCTTATATCTTAGTATGTATTGATTACACCACAAAATGGGTTGAAGAAAAAGCAATGAGGCATGCAAGGGACCATAAGGTAGCAGAGTTTCTATATGAATTTATTTTTACTAGGTTTGGAGTGCCTCGAGAAATAGTAATAGATCAAGGGGCATAGTTCACCTCTAACCTTATTGTTGAATTGATGAATGAGTACATGGTGAGGCATGGTAAATCTTCACCATACCATCCTCAGGCCAATGGACAGGCTGAGATCACAAACCAGGAGATAGAGGCCATTCTAAAAAAAATATTTTCCATTCAGAAAAAGGATTGGGCTACTCAACTTTGTGAAGCCATCTGGGCTTACTGTACAACTTGGAAAACCACTACTGGATTCACTCCTTTTGAGTTGGTCTACGGAAAATATTCATCCATGCCTATTGAGTTTCACAATAAGACTCTTAGGATGACATTAGAATTGGATATTAACCTAAACAAAGCACAAGTGGATAGGCTCTTACAGCTCAATGGATTGGATGAATACAGGAAATCTGCACTGCATAACACAACTGATTCAAAAGCAGCGAAAGAAGTGGCACGACAGCTTCATAAAAGATAAAAAGTTTTCCATTGGCGATTGGGAATTACTCTATGATTCAATATATCAACATACTCCTAGAAAATTTCAAACCCGTTGGTTAGGGCCCTATGAAATAGTCTCAGTATTTGATAATGGTGTCGTTCAACTCTCTATAATTGATCCCGTCAAATTCAAACTCCTTGTTAACGGGCATCATCTAAAGATATATCATGAGCCTGAGAGTCATCATGACTTCCTATAGTAGTTCCAGCAGAACTCAGACAGTGACCTTCCTACAACAGAAGCATCCGGGTCTTCCACCCAGCTTTTTGCCAAGCTATGATTTTATTCCAGCTTCCATAATAAACACTTCACTTCTGTGATTTGCTTTCTTCGTAATAAAAATCTGCATCATCTCTCTCTCTTCCACATGTCCACACCATCGCATCACCCCATCAATGCATGTTGCCTAGCATTACACTTCCTGCAACACCTCAGGTTAGTAACACATACTTTTGCACATAAATTATTTTATTCATTTATTATTTTGAAATGAGTGTACTTTTATTTTTCTATTCTTGCATGCAACGGCCTGGTGGGACCCATGCCTTATACTTAGTTGGGGGGAGGGGTTATTTAATTCATGCTTGTTTCAATAATTCCAAATTGATTTTAGCAAGTGAAAAAGCAAAAAAATTATTTCTTTCTTGTCTTTTCATGGTGACCGCCGTCATGTGGGAGCTTATCTATCCTTTAGTGGTTAAGTCATCATGATTTAAAAGTTGATTTTAAAGAAAATTAAAGAAAGGTTCACTTAATAATGACAATTTTGCGACGTGTTCGGGTGGCGAACCTTCACATGTGTGAATGTATTTATGAAAATAATTTGAAGTAATGCTTGCTTGCTTAGAATTAAAAGCTATCCTGTACTTCAGTTTTTCTCGGAAAGCAAAACAAAAACATCTTGCGTCTGTAGGAAGGCCTCCATTTTTTTTCAATTTTTTGTAGCAGCTGAGCATATCCTGTAGAGCTATTTTATTTGACATTTTCAATGGGTGGAGACCTTCAGAGGCATGAGCCAATGGATCATCAAGTGTTACTTGGGGACCCGACTGCCTGTGAGTTGTTTCAAAAATGGGGATGGCTGGATTACTGCTTAAACCTTAATGGCTTTGATGACGAAATTGCTTTTCAATTCTGAATACTTTGAACAATGGGTTTGTAGTAGTGAAAGGTCTAAGGGTTGAAATTTTAGAAGATATCATGGCAAAGGTTACAAAGTTTCTGCAAGAAGGGGAAAATTGGACAAAGGATATTGACTTGCACCCGGCTAGGGCACAATTTACCCTGCATAGTGACCCATAGTTGGAGATTGATAAGAAGTAGGGAACTTCAAGAATGTCATTACCCATGGATTTTTTGCAGCTGACCACATTTATAATATCCTACTTCACCTATGAGGGACGTTACAAGTACCTACATGGACTGCATTTCAAGATTCTGAGCGCCCTCCGCCATGAAAATAGACCAGTAAACTTACCTAGTTTTCTTTTTGATATTTTGAAAAAGTAGACGTCTCTTGTTCAGTTAGGAAAAGTGCAATCTATTTCCTATCACTGTTTAATTAAGTTAGTTGTAGAAAGGGAGTTAGTTGATATAATTTCTAGGATAAAATTTGACATTGTAGCACTATTTTATTTTCCAAGTACATTTCCTCCATGAATGAATAGAGTGCATAATTTGAGTTTCAGTCTCTTATCTTGATTGCATTTATATTCACTCATCCAAGGGGGTCCACTTGGTAAGTGAATTTTTTTATTAGATTAGAAGTTATTTCCTTGCTCATTACAAAGTAAATAGAACTCTGTTGTTCCTGCAGCCACTAGTAACAGAACTGGTGTATTGTTCCTGCAGCATAGGAAAGCAGAGTAACCCCTACTCGTGATTACTATTTTCATAGCATAATTGAATTCAACTAAGATATAATAGATTCCTGAGGCATAATTTATTTTGATTCCATAGGTTTAGAAATGAGAATCAAGGAGGTTTGAAGCATATACTTTGCAAACACCATTCCAAGTTTACGTCCCTGGTCGATAATTAAATGAGACTAAATAATCTACTTAGCAGCCATTTAGGGTGTCCAATCCTGAAAAAGTAGTCCAATGCTATGTTTTTCTGAGATGATTGTTTGGCCAAGCAGTGGGGATAATCTTTTGAAAGGTAATAAATGTTCTGGTGTCTGGGAAATCTAACCCAGATTCCTGGGAGTCAACATGCTCTCAGTTACCTTCAAGATACCAACTTACATACTTTGAAACTGGTCGTACTCTAGGGGAAACCTTCCTAGTCTAGGAAGCACTATCCTACTACTTTTCAACATCTCTCTTGCATCAGTCACCAGTGGTTCTTACTGCGTGTGTCATCTGATGCCTAGATATTACTAAGATATTTCTACTTGAGAATCCCTCACACATCAGTCACCAGTGGTACTCACTGCATCTGCCTATTGATTCCTAGCTATTACTCAGATTTCTCTACTTGAGAATCTCTCTCGCATCAGTCACTAGTGGTCCTCACTGCGTCTATCTATTGTCACCATACTATTGATATTTCTCACCAAAAACATATATCTACAAATTGACATCAATCTGTTATAGTTGGAATTATACTTGAATGTTCTATCTCTCAATACTCTATCTTAGAGTTGTACATAGCTTTCAGTCACTTTTGTGACACTTTGGTTCCTCTGTGAACCCTCCTGACTTGACACTGATCCAGAGTCATAACCTGGGGGCAATCAAATCAAGTTTGTCCCCGTAGTATGAGTCAAGTCTGTCATTGTTATTTTCTACTATGGGCATGGGTTGCCAATCAGATTGCGTCAATTAGGTATTCGAGCAATCTAACTCAGGTCCCTGAGGATCACGCTTCTTTCTAGAGATGATTCTCAAAATCTTATCTATTAGGTATTTGAGTAATCTAACTCAGATCTCTGAGGATCAAGCTTCATTCTGGAGATGATTCTTGAAATCCCACTATTAGGTATTTGAGCAATCTAACTCAGATCCCTAAGGATCAGCCTTCATTCATGAGATGGTTCTTGAAATCACATTGTTAGGCATCTTAGCAATCTAACTCAGATCCCTGAGGATCAAGCTTCATTCAAGAGATAATTCTCAAAATCTTATATATTAGGTATTTGAGCAATCTAACTCAGGTCCCTGAGGATCAAGCTTCATTCTGGAGATGATTCTCAAAATTTTAATCGATTAAGTATCTAAGAAATATAACTTAGATCCCTGAGGATCAAGCTTCATTCTAGAGATGATTCTCAAAATCTTAATCTATTAGGTATCTGAGAAATCTAACTCAGATCCCTAAGGATCAAGCTTCATTCTGGAGATGATTCTCAAAATCTGTATTTGATAAATCTAACTTAGATCCTCAAGGATCAAACTTCATTCTAGAGATGATTCTCAAAATCTTAATCTATTCCTTATCTAAGCAATCTAACTCAGATCCCTAAGGATCAAGCTTCATTCTGGAGATGATTCTTAAAATCTTAATCTATTCGATATCTGAGAAATCTAACTAAAATCCCTAAGGATCAAGCTCCATTCTTGAGATGGTTCTCAACATCTCACTAGGGGCATAGGTCCCCAAATTTGATCACATCTTTTGTCAGTAATCTTGTCATTCTGAAGGACAATTCTCTACTAACACAAACATGTGTTTTTCAACACCACACTCAATAGTGTTTTTCAACACTATCTATGGCTACATTTTTTTTTTTCAACACACATTGGATATCGCAAACATAAACAACATCCATCGATAGCAATCAAACACAATGCACTCACAAGTACAATGGTATTTCTCAACAGCCCTCTACATATACACATCCAAAAAATTTAGAACTTGCTGAGATATGATTGACTTTCTCTTTGTATGATGCTTGTTCTCACTGATTTCATTGATCTTTTCTTTGTCTACTACTTGTGGGTGTGGTTCTGATGATCCAGCAATGTAAAATAATCAGGGTGTATGTGATAAGAGCTTCTACATCAAGGTGGAACAACCTCTCATCCCTTGATCTTGTTTATTTGTACGCCAAGGTGAAGTTGGTACCATTTCCTTGGCTGTTATTGTTTTGCTTGTTTACTAGTGTACTCTTACTATATCAAACTGGAAACAATGTTTAGGTCATCTAGGCTTTTATACCTTGATGATTACATTAGTTTCCCATGTCTTATCCAATGAAAGTCATACTCATATTCTTATGGTTGCAGTAGCCCCAGTAAGGATTGCATCAACTCTGATGTTCCACAAAATCTCTATGATGATAACTATTCCAATGGGTCCAACAACCACATCCTAGGGATTGCATCTAGCATAGGATTACACTTTCACTGCATCTAGCCTAGGATTGCACTTTCATTTGCATCTAGCATAAGATTTCACATTCATTCTAGACTTCCATTCTAAAATTACATCGCTTGCACTTTCATTTCTAGACTTGCATTGCTACAACATTTTGATGGTCACTTCATTGTGTTCTCACTTTGTACGATGAGAGATTCTTCTTCACCATTTTGGCTTCATCACTACTGCCCAACTATTCAATCCTCACTCTCACTCTTCAAAAGTGGCTATATCGATCACTCTGAATCCATTTTTGAGATCAAAATCAAAATCTAACACTTCTATATAGCTCAAAATTGTATTTTAAATCTTGCAACCAACTTTATCAGACACTTGTGCAGTTAACTTTCTGATGTTGCATTTTTGTCAGAATCATATCCACTCAACATTATCTCCAATCTTTGACATTTCTTCCATATTCTTTCGTAATCTATTCTGATATCTTCTTGACCCTTGATTCAACTTCTATCTACAATTTATCACTTTCAATCACCATTCTGATGTGTCATCTTTCCATTTTTCTCCCGAGGGGGCAGGATGATTACATCATTGAATCACTTTCAATCTATCTTAATCAATCTAATTTGATTTCAATCTATTAGGTTTCTGGGCGATGTAATCTGGATTCCTAAGGATCAAGCTTCATTCTGGAGATGATTCTCAAAATCTCATCTATTAGGTGTCGGGGAAATCTAACCAGGATTCCTGAGAGTCAAGCTTCTTTCAGAAGATGGTTCTTGAAATCTCAGTGCTAGGTATTGGGGAAATCTAACCCTAACTCCTAAATATTGAGCCTTGTTCTAGGGACAATCTTTTGAAAAGTGATAATCTATTATGTATTGGGGAAATCTAACCTGGATTCCTGAAAGTTAAGCTTCATTCTAACAATGACCCTCAAAAACTTTGTCTAACCGGTGTCTCGGAAATCTAACCTAGAATTCAGAGAGTTAAGCTTTGTTCTAGAGATAGCTCTAAAATCTTTACATCATCAATTCTTGAAATCAATTTCAACTATTCTTCTATGCTTCAGACATCATACTATTCTTTGAATCAATGCGCTGCTCACACATCAATTCAAAGAGGGGAAAAATATAACACCCCAATATTGGGATCTTGCAACCCTAACCATTTTCGTTGCATTTATCATTCTTCTGAATCATCAAAGTCCTATTGTACTAGGCAATTCTGAGTTTTGACTGACTCTACTCGACCTAAGTGTTAAATGCAGAAAACCCTAAATCTGCATTAATAATACATTATATTTAATTCCTAAATATCAATCATAATTGGATAGATAAACCTAATGATTGAATTAATTTAATTATAAAGTCCTAGCACTTGAATTAAATTAAATTCACCCCTTTTAGCTAAAATACATAAAAAGGAATTAAATAATATTTAATTATTAAAGAAATACCCTCATTTCAATAATTGAACTTAATTGTTCAAATAATTGAGAAAATACATTAATGAGGTCATGTATTCTATTTATTTAATTAAATATTTTCTCCAAAATATTCTCTCTAGTTCATAAATGGAAACTTTGAGTTGACTGAAATTCAAAAGTGCAAATAATCAGTTAATTGCTTCCTTCACTCAAAAAGACAACAGTTCATTGTTTCTCTGAAAAGAAACTTGCTATTCCTTACTAGATTTTCAAGAGTTAACTATTTCTCTGAAAGGAAACTTTCTATTCTGAATGGACTCTCAGTCTATAAAAGAACCTCATTTCTCATTCAAAAGGAGAGAATGTGTTGTTGAAGCATCAAACTTTTGTTAAATTATTACCTCATATTTTATGCAATTGAACCTTTAATTTTGTTATCACTTGCAATGAATTAATATCACGCTCTTAGATTAATCATACATAGATTAGCTTCCTTCAAGAAATTCTAGATTAATCTTCACTTGTTTCTTAGCTTAATCTTGCATTTCATATTCCTAGATTAAATCCTTCATTCTGAGGTTGATCTTGGTTGTTGGGCTCTCGAATGCTAAGAGCTACTCAAAACCCTGCCTAGATAGGAGGCAACACGTCGAATCACACAGACATTCAAGATGGATAATTTCATATCCATTCTTGTATGTGAATGGTGAACAATTACCATGTTGAAGTGTATGGCTAAATTAGAGGCCCACATTTAGCTGTCACACTAGCTATTGATGATAGAAGAAAAATTACTGAAAAGCTACAAGAAAAAGAGTATGAAATACAGAGACTTGTTGAACATCATCATGAGATTAAAAATCAGATTATTGTTAAGACTCAAGAGGAAAATAGAATTAATGTTGAACTTGTTGAAAGAATAGAAGCTATCGGTGAGCTAAGGGAAGAAAATGAAAAGCTAAAACAAGAACTCAGAATTCAGCAGCAGCATAATGAGATAATCAAGAGAGCTGAAGAAAGAAATAAAAGACTGGATGATTTTCTTGATGGACAAAGGAGATCCAACAATAGCATTGGACTAGGCTATACCACGAATGGAGAATAACCTAAACAAAGTGATCAAATAATGTCTATGCAAATCCAAGACCAAGAAAGCTAACAAGAAATCATTGTGGAAAGCAAGGCCATAGATCAAATGTATGCAAGAGAAAAATGAAAGGTATTCCTAAATCTACATCTTTATTCATAGGATTCTATTATAAATGTAACAAGAAAGGACATAAAGCATATAAATTTAATTCTGAAATGAAACAACCAAAGATGGAAACCTACATGGAAAAATAATGTCCTACTTACAAAATGCATGGGCACACTACTCTTGAATGCTGGAAAAAGAAAAAGCAAGCATGGAATCCTAAAGGTCAAGAATCTTCCCATCAACCAAAAAGATCCAGTAACTAGTTGTATGGGATTACATCACTTGGGAAAATTGTACAACATGTGAAATATTTGGTTACATTGCTTCAAATTGTATGAGACAATGGTCAAGAAAGCCTAGAGGATGGACAAACCCCAGAATGACATGTTTACACTATCATAAAGTCGGTCATCTCAAGAAAGACTACAGAGACCGAATGACAGAGACCAGCACCTTTGCCAATGGAAATACCATTGAAGACATTAGGAGGTAGATGAGAAACACAATGTGGAGGAAAGATACAAACAAAGATAAAGCTGGACTAAGTAATGCAATTGGTGACACCCTATCCAATGGATCTGGTGACATCACCACCCCCACCTAAGCATAACAAGTAAGTATGGAAGCGCATTACATCAAGTTATATTTTACATCAGTTCTAATTATACATAGTTAAAATTCCAAATTACCATGATTATAGATTCACTACGGTATTAATTGTTAAATTATGTGAAAACTATTTCATCGGTTAATACATACTGAAATGCATCAGTATACATTAAAAGCTGAATTGTCTACACTTATCGAGAATCGTCGGTTAACATGTAAAAGCTAAAGTTGCTAGTGTAAACCAAGATTCGTTGGTAATCATATGAGTTGAAAAAGTTATTTTCGCAATACACCGAAACCTGTTGTTGTAAGTAACAAGTTTGACAATTGCCCTGAAGCATTGCATGGTCACTGAGAGGGATGTTAGTGTTTCAATAGATGACTTTGTCTTCACACACCAAGGAGTGGTTGGGCATTAATGAATCAACCAGGGCAAAGTCTATAAATAGACGACGGAAGGGTTTCATTTCTCACCTGTGATTTGAGCGAAGCAACCAAAGAGAAAATAGAGCTAGAAGCAATAGCATTCCAGAGTGATTCCAATCATTTATAAAGAACTCCAAGAAGACTAGTTACACCTATAGAGGTTGAAGTAAGTACAAATCATAACTAAGAACTATGTTTATCTTTTACAGAAAGCCCTAAATTTCAAGAATAATGGCCATGACATCAAGAACTTCTAAGTTGAAGAGAATAAAGAAGGAAAAGGTCAATCTTGTCAATAATTCTACCTATCTGGAACCACATTTAAGATATTCCCAGAGGTTTCATCACAACTCAAAAATACTGGAGCATTCTCATGAATACTAGCTAAGGTTTTTCTTGTCGAGGACATGCAAGCATACATACACTACAATATTGTAGAAATTGGTGATCTAGAGGTTGATCAAGCTTTCAATAATCTATGTTATGATGATGGAAATATTAAAGATGAGCGCAAGAACATTGAAGTGAAAGGGCTCAAAAATTCCCTATGACTCCCGAAAGTGTTCTAGACCGAGTGGATTCGGTTAGTATTGAGCAGGATCCACCCTCATAAGCTATGTCTGGATGAGCCTAAACCAATAACCTGAGATGTTATTCATGTAGTCACTGATTATTAAATAATCAAAAAGGTAAAGGCATTGAAGCACCCACCCAAGGATGAAATTGAGAAGAATACAAGACCTTCATGGGATGGAAGAGGACTAAGAGTATCCACAATCATCGATGAGGAAATGAAATTCAGAGCATGTTTCCTAGGATACAATTTCTTTCAAGCTAGCACGATGAAAAACATAGAATCTCAAGCAATGGATACATAATATAAGACTGTGAAGAAAGGAACTCAACTAGATCTATCAGAACTTCTACTCAAGTAGCTAGAAGAGAACCTAAAGACAATCAAGAATGCAAAATCAAACTCATGTAAGTTTGGTTCACTTATCATGTGCATTTTATTTTACTTCCAAGAATCATTACCATCAATTGGAGATGTAAAATGGAATACAACAAAACCAGTCACCATACTGATTAGTGAGTTTATAAAATCATTGGGAGACAATTTTGAGTCAATTATGTATGAGTATTTTTCTGCATTCATGGAGAGAATGTAGAAAAGAATAAGGATCCCCAAGCAATTAATTGAGAAATTCAAGAATGATATATGTTTCATGGTAGACATAGACTTCACATATATCAAACCTCTTGTACCAAGAACAACATGGCTAAAACCACTTGACTATGAAGTGAACATAGATCAAGAATCCAATGCAATTGATTCATTGATAAATAATCCCTTAGAAAAAAAACAACCCAAGTTTGGCACTTAAGAAGAATCCAAAGAAAGAATAAAAAATGGCTTGGTTGTGAAACAGATAAACAAGAAGAAAGATAAAATGGTCAAGAACTTGAGGAAAAGGTTGTCGATTACTGAGGAAGAAACATAATAGATAGAAGAAACTGAGGGACAGTCACCCGTCAGTGAAGCTGAGCAGGAAAGTGAATTTGAATCTACAAAGTCAGATACTCCATTACCTACACCAGATAAGAAACCTAGAACTACAGCTGCTACAAGGACTAGAAGTCAAACAGCTGAGGACACAAGTCCTTTACCATTAAAGAAAGGTCAAGTAAGGACCTACAATGGGAAACCACCAACATATAAGAGAGTGCCAAAAAAAAAAATCATTAGAACCAAGGAGGACATTGAAGACACCGAACAAGATCAAGCTGTTCAACATGAGAAGAGTAAGATCCCTAAAACCATTGATGAAATATGTCCACAAATGATAAAGTCAAGATCAATTACTGAGTCCAAAGTCAAAATATGGTTAACTCTGGATCCCTTGGACCAGAACAAGATTGAAGAGTCAATTAGAAAAATGATGAGTACATTTAAATATCTACCAATACAAATTTATGACAAAATTCCCAATGAACTATATGACAGACTATCTACCAGATGGACTTATGTATTGAAGAATGAGAAAGAGTCCTTGTTTCTCTTATGCCTCCCAAATCAAAAATGGAAGATATCATGGAGGTGATGGAGAAACATGCACATTATTTATCACCCAATATGAGAGCTTACTAGATACTAGAGGGAAAGCTAATAGACCTAGAGAAGGACAACAACAAAATATGGAGTAAGATACTCAATAGACCTAATAAGGAGACAAGCCCCTAGAGAAAACTTCTCACAAATGAACCACACAAGGGTGATCAGGCTACTGAGAGCACCAAACAAATTATCATCATAGATGTAGAATTGGACAAAGAGGAAATGGACACTACATGCAACAAGGATATAGATATTACAGATGAGACATTGTCGGACACCACCATGGACAACATTGTGGAAAATACAATCATGGACATCACCGATGACCCTGCAGATGAAATTCAAAAAGATGAAGATGTCACTGCTTCCAAGGACCAGACCAAGGAATGGGATGTTACATTTGATGTTTCCTAGGTGAATATATCGGGAAACATGCCAATATTGATGGAAGACATTAATATACTCTAGGAAAAGGAGAAAACACCAACCAAAGATGATAGAATACCTGAAGACAAGGATGATATAGACCAAAAGGATGCATTAGAAGAAAAAAAGAAACATCTAAAGAACCAAATGATACTAGAGATGAACAACAAGACAAATCTGCTAACTAGAAAAGTGAAGAAGAGCAGCCAAAAAAAGATGGAGAGAAGAAAGAGAAAAGTGAAGAAGAGAAGAAAGATGAAACACCAGAGAATACAAAAGAGAAATCTATAGAAATACCCAAGGTTAATGAGGAGACTTCTTCACCTAACGAACAAGTTGACACTGAGCAGAAGGAAAAATAAAATACACCTACCAAGACTTCACCGAGTACTTCAGAGAAGACAAATGAACTAGCACTAGTAGCTCACAAATCTACATCCACACAAATCTCAAAGAAGAAGAAGAAAATGAATAAGAATCCAGTTACTTTGGATGAAATTATTGAGATTCTAGTATGTGATCCTAGAACATTGGATCCAACTAAACTAACAAAGTATGCAAGACTTTGTGAGATAAAAGCTATCTAGGATAAGCTTAGGAAGGTAAAAAAAGAAACAAAGGTACTCGAAACTACCAAAGACATACTACAATAGATAGTATCTGACACTAACATTAATAAAGATAATCCTGTACTTGATCAACTAGCCATTCTCATATAAGCTATCACATCTCAGAATGTAGATTCTGAAAAGGTAATTGAAGAGCGAGTAGAGAAGAAATTACAATTCAAACTAGAAGAGAAAATCAGCCAAGAAGTGGCAGAGAACAAGGTGAAGATGTCTGAACTTGTAAGTACATTGGACCCCATTATTTTAGAATCTATAACCTTAATCCAAAATTTATGCACTTTAGATCAACTCACTGAGGAGTACAGTGAGAAGATAGCACAAATTGATGTTGATCTACTTGAGCAAGTGCACAAGGTTTCACTAGAAAAGAAGATGCAATAAATATGCACTATGAAGAGCTAAAGAAAGCAAGAAAGATGAGACAGGACATTCAAAATGCAGAATCAAAGTTCAGAGATGAGGTAACCGAGCTCTAATCTCTAATTTTATAGAATCTCACATTACTGTAGCAGCACATGACACTGGAAAGAACACTAATTGCCACCCTAGAAATGTATGTCCTAGACAACATTTATGATATGCATGCCAAAATTGCATCATAGCACATGGCTCTGGAACACCTTAAAGAGAAATGAGAACATATGATGGAAGAAATGAAAACCCCTCCTTCCCACATTTTGGACAATCTGTAAGTTACACATTTTTTCCAAAATTTTTACATGTAAGTTGTACGTCTTTGCCTTTAATATAAAAAAGGGGGAAATGATATGTTCATATATCATAAGGTGAAAAGGAGAAATAAAGAAAGGCAATTATAAGTATACATGTACATATATACAATAATGCATATAGTTAGGGGGAGTCATATAAAGATAAGATATATACATAGTGTATATACTAAACATGTTAATATTCATGCACATATCAGTTTTGATACTAATGTCAAAGGGGGAGATTGAAGACATTATTTTTCCATTACTATACAAAAGGAAAACAATTTTTTAACCTTTGGTAAACCTACACCAAAATATAGACTTTTAGGAACACCGAAAGCACAAATATCAGAGATCACCGAATGTTTGAAGTTCAAGAGAAACCCAAAAAATAAAGTGGAACCTGACAGGAGGAAATCAACAGAGGAACCCGACAAGCCGATACAGTGCAAATCAAGAGAACAAGCATAGTGCAAACCAAAAGAACAAAAAAATGCAACCCGAAAGACATTCAAACTGATTGTAGAGAAAACCAAGTATCAAACACCAAAAGTTAGTTACACCCCAGAAAAGGTGGATCTGACTTCCATATCAGATAAAAGACTCATATTCTATTTATAGAGTTTTGTTTTGTTTTAAAAATATTACTTAAGGGACAAGAAACATTATTGTAATTATTTTAATCAGTGTAACTAATTGAAAACATGTAGACTGGGAGATCAAGGTAAGGTTGTAAACCTGTGATCATAGAGTTAAGTTTGTTTTACATGAAACTTAATTTGGTCAATCTATCTCATAAATAGAAGTTGTAATTATTCTAAAAGAAGGGGGAGAGGATGAATGTAGCAAACAAACACATCTATGGATTAGACTGAGAGTTTCAAGAACCAGAAAAAAAGATGAATTTTGTTATCAAGAACCAAGAATAGAGGCTATCGAGCAATAGAGGTATTACTCAATCACAATAGGTGATACATATATAAAATTAATCTTGAATGGATCTGTAATAAAAAATAGTAGATTGCATAAAAAAAGGTGAAAGAGTAATTTTCTTACATTCTAACAAGTGAAGAAAAAGTAAAAATCCTTTCAAGGAAGGTGAATTTAACAATCCTTTGTAAATATCTTAACCGAGTCCACACTAAATAGTGTTGCTAAAGCTCTTCACAGAGTAGAATTTTATAGGTCTCCACATGATACTCCTAACAGGGTAGATCATCAGAAGTGATCAAATTGTAAGCCTTAACCGACCCCTTCTAATATGTAGATAGTGAAGATTTTGTGGGTGTCAGCCCCACCATTATTTTTACCTTCTTACAGAGGTTTTTTGTGATATCATATCATGTGTTATGAGTCAATTACTTTCACAAATTTTTCTATGAATGTTTACATGTTTGATTAAGTTAAATAATTTATATGTCTTACGCAAAGATAGTATAAGACAAATGGTTGGATAAACAAATTGTTTACATAAAGGTTAAAGGATTAAAAAGATAAAAGGTTTAGAGGTACTGATTCACCGCTCCCCTCTTAGTACATAGTTCTCATTATTTCCAAACTCTATGAGTGTTTACATGCACTTACATTTATTTTTTGATATTATATGCATGAGGTAGTAAAGAAACAATGATCGATCATGCAAGCTATGATTAATAAGGTTAAGTGATAAAATTTTTAAGGGTACTGAGTCACCCCTCCCCTCTCAGTACACACCCTTCCATTATTCCAAAATCCCTAAACTTGTAACCAAGGTTAATTCCAAGTACCCTTAACTTGGCCTTTGGGTTTTATTATGGCCCCCAAAACCTTAAGAGAGGATTTTGAAATGGAACTCATGAGAAAACACCAAAAACAAAAAAATTAACCCATCCATCTATCCCACCCAAATCTAGAGAAACTCCTACCCACCTCAATAGGGGAGCATTCCACCTCCATATGATCAAAAGAGAGGGAAGAAAGAAGGAGGGAACCTTCAGTCACAAAACCAACAAAACAAGGGGAACCCCAACAAAAGAGCCCATATTTACCAAAATAAAACCTCTCCACCTCTAAAGAAGAGGAATCCACCTCAGAAGGAGCAAAAAAGCTAAAGAGCTTCATAAGGAAATCCCGCATTTGATTCCTAATCACTTATATGCATTCAACAATAAAGGCCACCTACAAAAAGTACCAAACTGCCTCTCCCACCAAAAAAATCTCTACCTCAAAAAGAGAAACTCCCACCTCAATAGGAATTATTGGAGAAGAAGAGACAAGAAATATGAGATGAACTTACATCACCTCTAAAGAAGCCTCATGAATAATAAATGAATGCCACACAACAAGAACCCACTGACAAAGAAACTAGGAGAAGAACTTAGTACTAAGAAAGGAAAGAACATCCTTAAAAACCATACAAACCCTTAAAAAAAATTTAAAAAGAAAGGAAAAAGACGCCCTTGAAAAATAATAGGCCCTACCTAAGAACAAAAACCACACAAAAACCCAACAACAAGAAACACCAGACACCGACAGCTACAACAAAATATCTCAAAGACCCAAACTCAGAATCCCTAAGAAAACTACATAAATATGCAACCACTTGAAACAAAAAGCAAGTAGCTGAGAGAAAAAAGAGAAGGAACTGGGTATAGCTACACAAAGATTCCAAAATCAACTAGAGCTAAAAGGAAGCCATACCAAGAGGTGCCCAAAGTACAAGAAACAAAAAGGAAATGTAATCCAAAACTGAAATACAACTCCTACAAAGGACACATGTAGAGACCAAGAGAAAGAAAGGAACAAGGGATAACCCTTTGTGACAGAAAAAGGGAGACACAAATATTAACCATAAAAAAATAGAGACCCTCCAAAACTAAAATAGCAAGCACAAAGAGAGAAGAAATAAGGTTAGGCACAACGCCCCCCCCCCTAGTAGGCCTCCAAAGAAAAAAAGACCACCAATAACCCACAAAAAGTGTTAGAGATAAGGTAATTCCAATTATCTTCAATTGTTTTTAATGAATAAATTGTATATAAAGGAATTTTAATTGTATGCTTGATGTATTAATTATTATTGAAGTGCTTAACTTAAATTGAGTGATTTTTCATATTCAGAAGGAAACAAATATTCAAATAGAATGGATATTTATTAGTGAAAAGTAATTTTTTTGTTCTCTTCATTCTCCCTAATGGATTCAAATAGCCTTTTCATGACATTTAATAGATCTTTATTGTGAATGAAGAGGTTCACTCTTGGGGTATTTGATTGAGTTATGAGTTCTTTTTTGGGCATGTTTTTTACAACTATAAATTAGAACTCTTGATTATATTGGAATTTGAGTTTTCCAGTATTGGGGATGACACAAGAGGTTTCATACATCTGTGAATTTTTATTGACAACTGAGGTATGGATTTGGTTTTCAATTCACTACTTGGGTTTGATAGTTAATGAATTTTTAATTTCTGTTATGTGCATCTCCTATTAAATGAGTAGCGTAATTGTATTGTCATTTTCCTGTTATTTTTGGTTACTATGGTCTGCTAGGCTTTTCATTATTTTTTTACAATTATTTTATTTATAATTATTGACACAATTTTTCAGATAAACTATCTTATATTTCTCATTTTACCACTTGTAATATTTTTTGTAACTTTATCTTTCTTGTTGTAGTCTGACTCATGCTAGGGTTGGTCATTATTTCAGCTATTTTGATGACTAATTTGGGTTTTTCTCTACTATTATTTTGGCACTAATCAAGCTAGACTTTTTCACAACTATAAAATATGGAAAAATATTATAAATTTCATTTCTTTACATGTGGTGTAGTTGTGTTGCACTGTCCATCAATCCTTAAGGGACATGTTTATTTTGGTTCGGTATTGGCCTAATTTTGGGTAATTTTCCTTTTATCTTTATGTATGCTTAATTGTTCAAGAAGTTTGGTTTTAAATAAATCTTTGGCTTGCATTGTTATGCGTCAGATGCTTTTCCTATCTTCATATGTTTGGGGTTTCATTTGCAATGGACATGTGTGTTAGTTATTATATATAAATTTATATGATTGTCATGTTTTCCCTATGGTTATTGTCTCAAATTTGCTAACAATCGGTATAGGATTATAGTATTGTTTCTTTTCCTTTTATTTCCATAAAATTTATCTTTATTTCTCTCGCGAGTATGGATTGGATACCTACAGTTTTTTTTACCACTGTACAAATATATATAGATTCTATGATTGTCATTTTATCTTTTCTCATTGTAGAATTTTTTTATGGTGCAAGGGGTTAATCAATGCAAATAGAATTTCTATAAATATACATCTAATGTAATTGTTCTTGAAAAGTTAAATTAGTATAAGTGTAAACAAGTAATGCTAAAATAGTTTTGGCAATCTCTTTACACATTCTTCAGAAAAAATTGTATGTGTATTCATGTAGTATTGGCTCATTATGAAAACATATGTTGTAATTATGGGATGTGAATTTATTAGATGCGGTTATATCAATAGGTATAGCAATATTATAATCATTTATTACATTGTATTTTTTAAGAATTTAGTTGTATTACTTTGTGTGGAATATTGTGTAATCTTTGATTGCATTGTAATAGTGCTTGAGGATTGGGTTTTTTTTTTTTATCACTAGAGGCCTTTGGAGTTCTACTAGTGTGATTTTTGTTTTATTTCTATGGCTATGTTTTAAGATGATGTTTGTGTCTTATGTTTTACTTAGTCCATGTGCTCTTTTGGTCATGAGGTCTTTTTTGTAACTTATATCATTTATAGAACATGTTTATATTATTGAAGTCTCATTAATGATATGTAATGTTAATAATAAATTGATTCTTGAGTTATGTTATTATGGGGTAAGTGCACCAAGATGGTGTGCAAAAAACGGTCACCCACCCAAAAAAATAGGAAAACACCCGTAACGCGACCAAGTTACTTTAAGTTCAAATAACTTGATTATGCTTAGGATTTATAAATTTATAATCCTATAACAAAGCTATTAATTATGCTTCGATTAAAATTTTGAAGCTTGGGAGCTTTGTTTCCCTCAATTTCTCTCCCTTTTCACTTATGATTTTCTTTGAAACGGGTTTCTCAACTTCGTTGTCATGAGGTTTAAACATCATCAATTAGGTATTTGTAAAGTATCAACATAATTTTACATGTCTTATGACCTTTCTAACCATATAATGTTTTGTATTTTTTGATGTAACATTAACATATTATAATTTAATTTATTTTACCTATGTCTCCATAGTTCTTTGAGACAAACGTGTACTATTTTTTCAATGTACATTTTGATCTATTTGACCAAATTTAAAGATATATATATATTATTGTTGTGCTCTTAATTTTTAAAAAGTTTTTAAAAAATATATCTATATTTTTTATTATTTTGATACAAGTTATGATTTGCACACAAATAGACGTTGGATTTTCTAGATGTGCCCACTTCAAAAGATCATTAAAAAAGTACTCAACAGAAAATTACCAAAAATTGACAACTTCTAGATGTCAGTCTTATCTATATTTCTACAAAAATGATGTTTTAAATTAATAAAAATAGCTCTATGATTTTTTATGCGCATGCTAGGCATTATGTTATATTTTTCCAAAAATATCAGGAACGGTTTTTTGTGTGCATAGGCTTTGACCGTCTTAAAAGTTTCCATTTTTTAAATGCTTTATTAGATTATAAACTAAACTCAAAGTACTAAAAATATTGTTGTTTTAAATTCTTCTAATTTTGAGTGTATGGCGCTCAGATTTATTTTTCAAGTTTAGGTTTACTTGATTTTAGAAAAAAAGTGGTCACTTATACCCTCCTTTTTATACAATAACTTAGAGCATGTATCATATGAGGAGATTAGCTTTTAGATTATGCCTTGGAATGCATTTCTTTTCCTATGTGATTCATAACATAATGAATACTCTTTTTATTGATATGGATATGATGGTTGTATGTGGTTCCTATTAGATATATTGTTGTACTTGGGTATGTGCAGGATCATGGTATGCAAAGAAGTGGCAATGTGAAAAAGATGTCCAGATTGGTAGACTGATTGAAAAATAGCTATAACTTTCAATTGGTATGTCATTTTTTAAATCTGAAACATGTGTCACATTCTATGCATTGCCTACTACAAGAAAAAAAATAAAATAAAAAATCAATTTGATGAAGTTTAGACTAACATAAGGTGGTCAGACACGAGAATTTTTATATTATGGAAAAGTTGTAGAAGAGAAATCATAATTAATTATTTACTTGGAAACAAATTACAAAAAAATATGCATCACATCAAGACATTAATCTACTACTTATATCTAGAATATAGTAAAAAATATTATCATTTGATTTTGTTTAAGGTGGTAGGACATACGCCTACTTCTTATCTTTTTAGTCCTGATTGATAGACTGATTGAAAAACAACTATAACATTCAAATGGTATAATATTTTTGAAATCCAAAACATGAGTCACATTCTATGCTTTTCATACTACAATTAAAAACTAAAAAAAACAATTTGATGAATTTTAGACTAAGTTAAGGTGGTCAGACACGAGAGTTTTTATATTCAAGAAAAGTTGTAGTAGAAAAATCATAATTAATTATTTACTTGGAAAAAAATAACAAAAACATATGCGCTACATCTGAACATGAGTCTAGTACTTATATCTAGAATCTTGTAAAAAAATATTATCATTTGATTGTGTTTAAGGTGGTAGAACATACACCTTCTTCTTATCTTTTTCCTGAAATTTTCATACTACTGCATTAAAATTTTAAATTTCACCATATAGAATATTTTTTTTTAAGAAGGGGTAGTAGCTTAGAAACTAGATTCAATTCGCTAAAAATTCTCTTCTCACAGATTTTTGATATAAGATTGATAACTTGTCAAAATATTTACGTCAACTTTTCTAACCCTGATTTTTTGAATTTTCATTGCCACTTAAGGCCTAGTTTGGCATACCATGATCCTGCACATACCCAATTAGATCTATATTTCAATTTATTCTTTTGATTTTAGCATTGTTCGGAGGGTTTTCTAGGAACATCTCTAGGATAGTGGCTCAAAATGAGGATTGGACCCCTAAGTGGATGTTATAATAAACCATTGTGAAATTTTAATCAAGGGATAAACTAATAAAATGAATTGGGTTGAGTTACACATTAATCAAGGTAGTTATGTTTCCTCACTCACGAGCCTAAGAAATCTTGTGTTAACCATAGATGGGATGGAGAATGTGTGGGTAGCTATGGGGAATTGATTTGGAGGCCAGGGTCTAGAGAGACATGCTAGGATAAACCATGATAGTTTAGCACTATGTGATGACACTCTTCTATGTGTATCTTTAACTGAGAGGGGTGTGAATTAATCATTCATGCACACAAATATTAAAATATTTCTCTCTGTCAGTTAAAATATGTATATATGATGTGTTATGTTTGTGTGTATGGTTATGTGTGGATATAGATATATTGCCTCCTAATCAAAGATAAGGAGATCCCAATTGATTAATAAAAAAGGAATCAACTTGTTATGGATAAAGAGGGAAAGCGGGGTCAAATTTCTTAATTATAGAGTAAGACAATAGATCTGAATTTGTTAAAACCTTAATTGAAATAAAACATTTACCTTAGAATGTAGTAGATATGGAAATATGTATTTACTCATGTCTGTACTGAGTTTTGGGAAATTCTACAATCAAATCTGGAACAGAAACACAGAGACAGAGAAAACCCAAAAATATTTTCCTTTTTTGAGAAAGGTCAACCTTGACCCAAATGTGGGGGTGCAATTATACCCCAAAATGTTGACCTTGACCTGCACTGCTCTGACAGAAATTCTATTTGCAGATCCTGAAAGTTGGCTGAAAAGGGTATCTCAATCTACTCCGTAATCTGCTATCTTGTACCGGTACCTAAAAGAAAAATGGTTTTGTTTTTTGGGAGAGGGGTTTGCGTTAGTCAAACCCTGATTTAGGAATTAACCTTGAAATGAATAATTGAAATGCAGAATGCTAGCAAGTAGAAGAAGTAGATCTAACAATGAAGCTATGATATTCAATAGATATGCAATTGTCTTTCGAATGTAAACAAGTATGTTAATATGAAAGCTTGGACTCAATATTAGAAACCACAAATGTCAATCAAAACCTCCATGATTGTATGCTTGGAATCCACCTTGAAGGAAGAATGAATGAATCTTAAGGATGCATGAAATATCTTGAAGGAAGATCACATCACCATGATGGATAGATCTAGGGTTTGAGTGATGAATCTTGAATGCTTGAACCAGATCCCTTCAATGGCTTGAATGCTTGAATCCTTGATCTTCAATGGAGAACTTGAAATGCTTAAGAATAATGTAGAACAATGGATGCTTGAAAGTAGATGATAATTTATTTTATCCAAGTAGATCATATTTCTTATTATGCTTAGGTGCTTCAAGCCTTGCTTCCTATCTTGTATTTTTCCGTCTTAGCTTACTCAGAGAAAATGCGAGGAGAAAAGATTCCTTATATACAAGTCTAGGACACAAACTTTAAGAGAGGCTGACATAGGAGAATTAAATTCCAATTAGTCCTATACCCCTAGAAGTGGAGCTATACTAAATATCTCTTTAAGATTTGTTACTTCATAACCCAAAATAACCGACTTGGAAGCGGGAAAATGAACTTTTGAGTTTCCCCCCACAGCCGACAAACTATCAAATGGAAAAGGGTGACCTGGGTCAAGCTCGAGGTTGACCCTGACCTAGGTTAGGGTTGAGGTTGACCTTGACCTACGTCAATGTCAAGGTTGACCTTGACCTAGGGGGTCAGCACCTTTGGAAAATGTGCCAGGTGGGAAAAACAATGCCCAGAGAGGCCCAATGAGGGTCCTAAAAAGGCACAGAATCTAGAAAAGGGGCAGAAATAAGAGGACAACATGATGATGGCCCTAAAAAAACTGAAGGAGGACTAAAATTTCTTAACATGGAAGTGCTTCCATTTAAGATGATACATGTATATCTGATAAATAGGACATTCATTTATACATGAAATAGTGATTATAATGCATCAAATATAAAAAATGAAATGCCCTGTGTATGAAATCTATATACCCGAACAAACTGCCACCTATACCTATACATCTTGTAACCATCACAAATACAATACATTTCCCCACTGTCAATCAAAAACATATTCAAATATTAGAACCAACTAAAATATCAAATCAAACCAACTGAACTATCAAAGACCATCATACTTAACTGAACTATCAACATTGATGCAAAAATATGATATCTCATACTGAAATCAACTGAACATCCCAATATAGTACTGAAGGAGTAAATTCTTTCTCCCCCATTTTGCATCAAGGACATACAATAAAGAAAAACTTCTTTTAAGAAAAATAATGACTATTTGTAGGAGCTGGAACCTACAAAACAAATTCCTGGAGAATAGAAAGAATCAATGCAACAAGGATTGAGAAAGAACTCCCAATCATGTTTGAAACCATTCAAAAGTTTCTTTGGGAAAGAATTTTGTGAATATATCAGCTCTTTGAGCTTTAGTAGGAACACAAACTTATTGAAATTTATTGGCAAGGACTTAATCTATGAGAAAGAGAATCTTAATGGTAATTTTCTTTATTCTTGAGTGTAGAACTAGATTTTTTATTAACTAAATAGCACTAGTATTATCACACATAATTAAAATAGGATTTGATACCTAAATACCCAAATCTGATAACTGATAGGTCATCCAAATAAGTTGAGTACAACATGTAGTACCAGAAATATATTCAGATTCACATGTGGACAATGTAGCACATTCTTGTGTTTTTCTATGCTAGGAAACTAATCTATCACCAAGAAAGAATACATCACTGGTGATTTTATTTGTTACCCTTATTTTAACATTGCAATAGGACAATCATAAAAAACATAAGATATCATGAAGGTACATCTCTTTAACATTTCTATTCAGTGAATGAAAATGAAATACATTTCCATTGCATTCATACTATTAGATTTTTGTACTCTAATTTTTGATCATATTCAGATTTTCAAAGGTATAATTGATCATTACATTGTGCATTCAAACTGAATGTAATAAGAAAATGTTTCTTCCATATTAAGTCTTTTCATATTGAAACTTAGAGGTAATTATAAAATAGAAAGAATGATAGAAGCATGAGTAGGGGTCCATGCATTGCTTTCTAAAAGTCAACTCTGTGATATGGTTGGTGGTTGTCTATCCTCTATCCAATATTCATGTCTGTCCTCTATCCAATATTCAAGTCCCTCCTCTGTCCATATCCTCCTGTCAGTTTTGCATTTTAGGTATAGGTTCCTATCCTGCATCATGAAAAGAGGAAAAATTTAGATCCAAATTGGTGATGACATGTAACTGACTAAATGTTTGACAATGTTAAGTTGAAGATGATGCAAGACATTAAATCAATTAATGGTTTGTATTGTCATTGATGTCAACTTGATATCATCTATATGGTCATATAAATAATGCCAAAGAATTTAGAGAATCAATGGAATAGAGGTTATGCTTTCAGAAATGCATAAAATTCAAGTATTCACCAAGTGATAGACTACACCAGCAGAGCATACACCATCGGTAAAGACAGAGATAAAGTCACAGTGATGCCTGATGAGCAGAAGATAGTGTTGCCTGATGAAGCAGAATCACAGGATGCTTGACGAGCTAAAAATAGTGTTTCTCGACAAGCAATATCCAATGATGCCTGACGAATGGAAATCCCAAAGCTAACTGAAGTTGTACCAACAGAACTGGCAGTTGTCACCGATGATGAACTATAGAATTGACCAACAGAACAGAGAGATCAGAAAATGACAAAATATCTAGCTGACAGAGCTTAAGGATAGACTTAACTGGTTTTTTTATTTGTTTTATTCAACCATAGTTAATTAAGTGGTTTAAAGATAATTTACACAGCTGACAAGAAGATAAATACGGGATAAATCAAGAGTTAAAGTCATAAATCAATTTGGCTGGATTTTTTTTCATGCCAAGAATTAAGAATCAAGAATCAAGAACCAAGAGTTAAGAAATATCATCTCTATATAAGAGACAAGCATGATTCATTTCCTGTAGCACTCAGATACACGGGGGAGTGAATTGAAAGAAGATGTTGAAGAGAAACTAATGAAGGTTAAACTTCATACAGTCCTTATCAATCAAGCTAAGGGAGAGCTAAATAATTCTGTAGACACCGATACACAGTGAAGCACATCATCATAGAGAAGAAAGAATGTAGAATACAGGAATATAATTGATACATTGATTAGAAAGGTATTGTACATAAATAGATTTGAATATCTGCAATTCAAAGTTGCATTAGAAATAGGTCATTGTGTTTCAGTTTAACCATTGAAGCATTAAGTCTCTTAACAGAGCAGGACTTAACAGTCTTTTGTAATTGAGGTATATCCTAATAGATTACCATAAGGTTGACTCATGATAGTAGCATCGGTCTTACCTAAAGCCTATTGACATTATACAAAGGAGGCAGATTCAAGGATGGTAGTAAGATTAACATAAAGTCTATTGACAGTCTAGAGGCTGATTCAAGGATGGTAGCGTAGATGCCAGATACTAAGTGACAACCTATGTATAAAAATACTCTAACAAGGTCACACTTAATAGTGTGTATGTAACCTTTAACAAAGTTGGCTCCTAATAGGGCTCACTTCAGAAGAGTGAAAATTTGGGGTACCGGTCCGAGTGGTTTTTCCCTTAACAGGGTTTCCACGTTAAAATCTTTGTGTTATGTGTGTATGGTTTATTACTTTAATGTTTTACATTTCACACATGCATCTATGGATTGACTGGTATACTCTGCATATTTACTAAGTATCAGTAAATAAGTTTTACTGCTTATCGGTTATCAAGGAGAAGAAGGACAGACAAGGTAAACCGACAAACAGTTATTTATTTCAAGTATTTCAAAGGCATACATCTTGTAGGGACTTAATAATCTAAGGTGTATTAATTGGTGGATTAAAGTTTAAAAGGATAAATTCTTGATGCCACTGATTCACCCCCCCTCTCAGTTATTATGAACAATTGGTATCAGAGCTTGTGTACTTAGAAGGAAGGTTTCAAGACCTAAGTAAAGATCACAAGATGAACATATGAGATGTGCCCAAGTTGAACAAGGAAAACTTTTCTTCATGGCAAAGAAGAATAAAGCTTCACTTATCAGATATTGGCAATGATATTACTCAATACTTAGATACTGCATATGTGTTGCCTACAGTACCATTGACAGTAGATCAATTGAGAGTAAAGCATGAACATAACTACATGGTTATAGAGCTTTCAGCCTCACTCTCTGATGCTGAATTTGAAGATGTCAAAGATTGCAAAAATGCAAAAACAATGTGGGACAAGTTGAAAATTATACATGGAGGTGATGCAAATGTTCTGAGAGCTAAGGCAGAAAGCCTTAGAGGAAAGTTTGATGATCTCAGAATGAAAGAAGGTGAAAACATCACACAGTTTAACACAAGAATAAAAGTAGTCAATGCTATATGAGGTGTTGGAGGTACACTTGAAGAGGAGATAGTGGTAAGTAAAATACTAAGAACCTTATTGCCTGTATATGCTATTAGAGTCTCTTATATTCAAGAAATGAGAGTAGTAGCAAATAATAAAGTCCCTCTTGATAGCCTGATTGGTAGACTGATTTCATTTGAGATGAATAACTTTGATAATAGTGTCTTACCAAGTTTAGAGTCTGCCTTCAAGTCTTCTATGAGAATAAACAAATCTAGTTAGAGACACTCATCTAGAAGAGACAGTGAAAGAAAAAGTGAAGAAGAAGATCTAGATGAAATTGAAGCACTCATGGAAAGAAGAATGCTAAGAGGAAAAGGTAAATACAAAGGCAAGTTACCACTTGT
>MU227539.1:869273-894018 GCA_018584345.1 Thuja plicata
TGCCCAAGGATACATTTGAGTACCTGAGAAAAAGACTAGGGGTCAAACCCATGTCTATCAGTTAGTAAAAGGACTGAAAGCTGCATCAGCCATATATTATCAGAATATCATTCATGATTGATGCAAGTAGGAGCTGAACTTCAAAGCTACATCTATATACAGAGAGGTATATATCAGAACCAAGCACTAGAGAAAACTGTTATATTGATGATGGATAAGGGAAATTCAAGGAATATATTATGGATAGAAGAAATCGCTTGACAAAATGTCAGATATCTGTGACAATATTTATTTGGCATTAATGTCAAAGGGAGAGAATGTATCCATATTATCATCAAAAACTATTCATTAGCAGATTACTCCAAACAGGGAGAGATCATATCCATAGGGAAAGTATTTGTATAAAAGTTGCAAATACAAGACAGAGACATAAAAGAAAAAGAGAGAGAAATTGACATAGAAAGAGGACACAACACATTAGAAGAAGAAACAAAAAATCTGCAAGAATCAAATCTAAGCTTACACAGAGCTTATCGGCTGTCAGAAATTTTTATCAGTTATCAAAACAAACTGTTTGGTAATTTGGTGAATCTCAAATTGTATTTCATGTTGTATTAGAAATAGTATAGTGTGATAATATAGTATGTTGCCATCAATGCCAAAGGGAGAGATTGATGACATGTAAGTGACTGAATGTTTGACAATGTTAAGTTGAAGATGATGCAAGACATTAAATCAGTTAATGGTTTGTATTGTCATTGATGTCAACTTGATATCATCTATATGGTCATATACATAATGCCAAAGACTTCAGAGAATAAATGGAATAGAGGTTATTCTTTTAGCAATGCATAAAAGTCAATTATTCACCAAGTGATAGACTACATCAGCAGAGTGCACACCATCGGTAAAGACAGAGATAAAGTCATAGTGATGCCCGACGAGAAGAAGACAGTGTTGCTCGATGAAGCAAAATCATAGGATTCCCAATGAGATAAAAATAGTGTTTCTCAATGAGAAAGATCCAATGATACCTAACGGACGGAGATCCCGAAGCTAACTAAAGTTGTACCGATGGAACTGGCAGTTGTCATTGGCAATGAACTGTAGAATTGACCGACATAACAGAGAGATCAGAAAATGACAAAATATCTAGCTGGTAGAGCTTAAGGATAGACTTAACTGGTTGTTTTATTTGTTTTATTCAACCAAAGTTAAGTAAGTGATTTAAAGATGATTTACACAACTGGCAAGAAGATAACTACGAGATAAAGCAAGAGTTAAAGTCATAAATCAATTTGGCTTGATTGTTTTTCACACCAAGAATCAAGAATCAAGAACCAAGAGTTAGGGAATATCATGTCTATATAAGAGACAAGGATGATTCATTTCTTGTAGCACTGAGATGCATGGGGGAGTGAATTGAAAGAAGATGCTGAAGAGAAACTGATGAAGGTTAAAATTCATAGTCCTTATCAATCAAGCTAAGAGAGAGCTAAAGAATTCTGTAGACACTGACACATAGTGAAGCACAATATTACAGAGCAGAAAGAATGAAAAAAAAAAGGAATAGAATTGATACATTGATCAGAAAGGTATTGTACGTAAATAGATCTGAATATCTACAATTCAAAGTTGCATTAGAAACAGGTCATTGTGTTTCAGTTTAACCAATGAAGCATTAAGTCTCTTAACAGAGCAGGACTTAACAGTCTTTTGTAATTGAGGTATATCCTAACAGATTACCAAAAGGTTGACTCATGATAGTAGCATTGGTCTTACCTAAAGCCTATTAATAGTCTAAGAAGGAGGCTGATTCAAGGATGGTAGTAAGATTAGCATAAAGCCTATTGACAATCTAGAGGCTGATTCAAGGATGGTAGCGTAGATGCCAAATACTAAGTGACAACCTATGTATAAAAATTCTCTAACAAGGTTGCACTTAATAGTGTGTATGTAGCCTTTAATAGGGTTGGCTCGTAATAGGGCTCACTTCAGAAGAGTGAAAATTTAGGGTACCAGTCCCAGTGGTTTTTCTCTTAATAGGGTTTCCACATTAAAATCCTTGTGTTATGTGTGTATGGTTTATTACTTTACTATTTTATATTTCACATATGCATCTATGGATTGAATGGTATACTCTACATATTTACTAAGTATTGATAAATAAGTTTTACTACTTATCAGTTATCAAGGAGAAGAAGGACAGACAAGGTAAACCGACAGACAGTTATTTATTTCAAGTATTTCAAAGGCATGCATCTTGTAGGGACTTAATAATCTGAGGTGTATTAATTGGTGGATTAAAGTTTAAAAGGATAAATTCTTGAGGCCACTGATTCACCCCCCCCCCCCCCCCTCTCAGTTATTACTAGCAATTGGATCTAAGCAATGCATGGAAACCAAAAGAACATACAATAATCAACCTTTTAGAACTGTAAATCTACCAATAATATCAATACAACAGCAAGGTATGCATCTTCATCAACTAAATAAAAGTATGAAAGGGATGTAACTCCATGAAAGATTTTATTGTATATGGTTATCATTCTACATTATTCAAAAGTTGATGTTTGTAAAACCAGAAACCTGAATGAAAGGGACTTACTTCGTGTAGTTGAGAAACCTTTTTTAGAACATCAACATGATAAGATAGTAAACATAACCAATCAACCAACATTTTTGCATGAATGTCATTTCACATGGCACTCACACACAAACATTGATTGGTTAATTATGTCCACTAACCTAACATGGTGATTTGATAGTGTGTATGCAAACAAGATGAAAAGAGATGGATCAAATACAGAAGGAAGTATGATCTATGAATGCACTAGTTGAAGATGATAAAGAAAAATGTAGTGAGTGTCACGAGCCCATTCTCAAACATCATAGAATGCATTATGAAATAATTCTAGGAGTTCATGAGTTCAAAAAATGAGAAGGTGCAGAAGAAGGAGATGTAGTTCATAGAGGTTGGTACAAGATGCAAACATGTTGCTATAAGTTTAAAAGCTATGAATACAAGATGCAAAGTACAGTAATGCTGCTAGAAGGTGTATGTGTAATGAAAAGATACCCTAAAAGATAGATGTTCTAGATTTAAATAGATGATCAAGTGTAAAGAACAAAATTGCAAATCATGTAATGAGGTAACACTGTACTCTATCAATGTTGCTATAAAGACTTAATGAAAATTTGTTTGAAATGGAGTGAATGTGCATATCAATATTATCAAATAAAAATGCATAAGGATGCGGAAAAGGAAAAATAGTGCATTTACAAGAGAAGAACACTAATACTATTGCAAAAGAAGTATGCATATACAACAGAACCAATTGTATTAGATTGAATTAAGAAATGCATGTTCATTCTTCAAACATTGTTATCATCAAACACCAGTTCATCCTAATGCTATTATAAAGACTAGTATTTTTGAATGAGAAAGAGATACAAAAAATAGTATTATACATTCTTGTAATTAAGTGGAGAAAATATGCATGATCAATAGTGATTTATTTGAAGATATGCATTAATTATGCAAGAACTGAACAAAATAGTGTTTTCTCCAAAAGAAAAACTTGTGGCACTATTATTAATAAAGAATGAAAACAAAATGATATTGTATTATACATGTTCAATGCATTTCTTAAAGGATGTTCAAGAGAGTGGTAAAGGACAAATGTTGTTATTCATGTTTACATAGCAGTGTTATATGCACAAAATGAAAGGAGAACAACAATACCATGTTGTTATTATGAAGTGCATGTTGAGCAATGGAAGTATTTGTTCTTAATTATGTGGACATTCAAACAGGAGTCAAGAAAGAACTGTTAGTGTTTTATGTTGTTGGAGGTATGCTCAAGTGCCAGAAGGAAGGATGATAACAATGTCTCTCATGAATCATTTTCAAACCAAATGCCATAGTACAACATGAAGAAGTAAACAATGTTATTATTTAAAGTTGTGGGATGAATGTGGATAGTGTAATTGCAGTGCCTAATCAACAAGGGAAGGTAAGGCTATTATTCATGTTTAAAATATAATTCCATATGCAAAATGAAAAGGGAATAACAGGGTTGCTATATTATTATCAAATGCCTATTCAAAGGTGGAAAAGAAATGACAAGGAAATTTGCATGTTAAATCAAACAAATGTTATTATCCAATGCTGCTAGGTACATGTGTAAATGAGTTTAAATGCAGTGTTTTGTGTAAAAAATGAAAGATAACAGCAACACAGCTTTTTATGTTCACTTGACAGTGCTATACATATTTATAAAATAAACAATGTTATTAATGATATTTTTATTCATGTTTGAATGACAATATGTTATTCAAAGTCAATATGTACATGTATGATAGAGTTGTGCAAATGCAAAAGGAAGTGTGCATCTATCAAGCTCGATTTCATAGTATTAATCATGGGAGTCATGAGCCTGTGCTCGAACACCATGGGTAATTATTTCATGAGAGATGATCACTATTTATTAATCTAATAATTGTCATTTTTTTAATGAGTGAAACCATATAATAAAAGCTGCAGACATTATGTATAGAGACAAAGAACGGTCTCAAAATGAAGATACAGACATTAAAGCATGCTTTCAGTTTAACAAAGACAACATTGTCTACACAGAGTAATGACCTTCATACAATGGTGGCGACATCATCTAGGCCAAGGTTTTAACATGCAATAGGGGCCGACAAAGAAGCCCAAATTCATCTCTTGGTTACAATGAGAGACAAATCTTGCATGGGTATTATATTAAATGTAGGTTTATCAACATTCATGGGTACAAATAGTAATACATCAACAAAGATGAAGCTCAACTTTCAAAAAATCATGACAGACAATTTGCAACATTTTTCTAGCAACAAATTATGGAGAGAGAAAAAATAGACGTGGTGGAGTTAACAGAGAAAAATATTGACAAAACCCAAAATTATTCATTGCGATAGAAGTATACCCAGATTGACAAAACCTGATAATCATTTACAGCTATCATGATTGAATCAATAAATTATTGTAAACAGCGACTGGATTGAGCTCAAGTATTAAAAAATATGTGATGCAATGATGTCTACAACAGTATATCAAAAGAAGAGAGAGTGTTAACATGACTTAGAGAAGAGTAACTAATATGTAGGTTACATGTAGAGAAGCCATGGAGAGCTCGATTGTCGCGGAGTTAATGCATGGAGAGCGCCATACTTTATGGCATGAATTTACAGGATCAATCAGAATCCCACGATGGAGAAAGCCTGAGATCTTTGTTCTTCACAAACAACTTGAAGTTGAAGCATACATTGAGGCTGAGTTTTGTTAACTCGAGTACCTTAAACATAAAGATCCTGAGCTCTTTTTAAATTCACACTACAACCCACTATGAGTTGGAACTCGAGCTCCATGATTCACACAAAACCGTAGATAGAGAAACAAAATGAATAGAGATAAAGCCATTTTTTCTAGCCCAGAGATCATATAAAAGCCCAGAGAATGAAAAACAATTGCCACATCATAGTGTCAACTTCCAGAATCAAAAATCCAAGCAAAGAAAGACCAGAGAAGCCAATGATAGTACCACAATCTCAGCATGGCAGCACCATAATAGTAGGGTTTTCAAAAAACACTAACATTCTCCCAAATGCAGAAAACCCAAATGAATGCGAAGACAATGCATTTGCCCAAGTTTTGGGTGGATTTGAAGTCTGCAGTCAGAATGGAGTTAATGCTATTGCAGACTATAGTGCACGACGACCACAACCTACTTCTACAACAACCCAACTTCATGCTATGGTGGATGAAGATCTTTTTCTTTGAGATTGGTCATGTTGACCTTAATACAGATGTCGGTGTTTAGGCATGGTTAGGGTATTGTTTAGGCAGGGTTAGGGTTTTTATATAGAGGTTGGAATATGTATGGGTAATATTGGGGTTTTTGATATATTTTGTATATGTTGGCATTATGTTTTGTAAGAGATGTAATTTTTCAAATGTCAACATTAGGAGGGCTATATTTAGGGCATCAATTATGCCTTAAAATTAGGGTTATGCTAATTTGAAGGCCTTTTGGAGGAGTTAGATTTTTGAATTTATCGACAGGAGAGTATATAGTTGAGCATCTTATTCAATTTTAGGTGTTCATAATTTAGGAGGAAGGTGGTTTTAGTGAACTTCTTGTTCCTTTACACCTTTTTCATGCATTTTGTAGCCAATATTTCATGTTTTATGTAGTTGTGCTCAAGTAAATGCACATATTCCCTAGCATATTTTGTAATTTCTCGTGTAACTATTTTGCAGATTTTGAAGATAATAAAGCTTGCCCATTATTCATACATCTTTCTGAGTTTTTGTTATCAATCCTTTCAATTTTCTACATTTAAATGTAATGTATTTTGCAACATTGATTAGTGAATTGATATAATTCCTATTTTAGGTTGCAGAGTGATGCCTTTTGCAGAATCTACATATTTTTTGGCAAAATTGTCACTGTTTGTGGTTCAACCCTTGATAGTGAGATTTAGGTTAGCCTATGCATTGAATAGTGAATTTTATTGCAGGAATTATTAGGGTATGTCATGTGGATTCTAGCTTGAAAATATGAGAATTCTGAATTAATTTGGTGTATCACCTTTTAGTTTTGTTTATTCATTTATAGTTATCTTTTCCTCCATTTGCCAAAAATTAGAAAAAGAATGAGTAATAGGTGATAACCCAAATCCAATAGGAACTGACCTAGAATCTAGAGATTCCTTCTTAATCAGAGTCCACCCACAAATCAAGAAGGTTTCCATTATTACCACAAAATATTAGTATGCCCTAATGTCTGAGCTATTGTGTTATTTTTTGGCCTTAACAGTTTTTGGCATGCTCGGTGGGACTCTTTGTGATACATGAGTAGAATCCAAACAAGGATTAGAAAAGACTTTGATTATTTAAAGTTATCACATACTAGGAGAGGAAGAACTTGCAGAGAGAGCCTAGAGGTCTAAAAGAACTCTCCTTTTAGCCCGTCATGAGGGGTATGAAACCAGGAAGAGAAAAGAAAAGAAGGTCTGAGAGAAGTTTAGCTCCTCCCACCTACTACACTAATTTTCCATATTTAGATCAAGAATATTCATAAAGTCCTCTAGCACTTCAATTTCAAGTTGTTCTTGAACAACCAGCAGAGGAAGAGCAACCAGCACCTTCAATTTCTGCTACTGCACCACCATAGATGGCTAAAAGGTTGCCATTTGTACACTTTAATCAGGGTATCCCTTTGATGATTTCCAACCACAACAACATTCCATTGGAAGCCTTAAAAGGGTTACCATCTTTCACGGGAGAAGGACAAACAACAAAAAATGAGTATATTAGAGATGTTGTATCTCTTTGCAATGTTCATCACATCATGGAGGAAGATGTAGCTTTGAAGCTATTTGCTGCATCATTGATGGAAAAGCATTGGAATGGTTCTAAACTCTCTAAGTTGGATCAGTTGCTTCATGGGATGCACTAGGTGAGGAATTGTCTAAGTTTTTTGAAGATAAATTTGATAATATTTCTTTGGCGGAACAACTAACTACTATCAAAAGGGCTCCACAAGAAGATACGAGTGATTTCAATCTCTGCTTCAAAAAGACATGGAATAGGATTCCTTCCATGGTGAGACCTTCTATTGAATATGCATTTCTATACTTCCTGAAAAGTCTAAATAGTGACATTTTAGTTATGATCCAACCTATGGGGGGAACTTCTTTACCTTAGGCTTTTGATATTGCAATTAGGGCAGAAAATAATCTTATTCAGGTAGGGAAGATAGCTCCTAGGCCTCCTATGCCTTTCTTTCCTAGCATCCAGACCAATATGCCATTGATTACCCCACCTCTAGCATGTTTACCATCTTATAAAATGAGGAGATGATGCCCACTACCCTTCTAATGAGCTGCAAAGCATAAAAGACAGCCAACAAAAAATTGAGATTTTATTGCAAACCTTTGGAAATGAGTTGGTAAACCTTAAAATGAATAAATCTCAAGGAAATCCAATAGCCCATACGCAAAATCAATTTTCTAGTTCCTCGTCATAGTAGCCTAACCAACCCATTTACCAACATAACAAGCATCAATACCAATGAAATAGAAATACTAATAGGAAGAATTGGAACCAAATGCCTTATATACCTTATAATCATGCACCTATTAATGTTGTTAGGGATATTGTTCCTAACCAAAATAACCTTTCTCCTGAGTATGAGTGGTGTTATCCTTGTGGGAAGCCCCACAATCAGTCAAAGTGCACTAATGGAGTGCTTAATTAGGCCCTAATGTTTCAAAGTGTGATTGATTCACAACAAGATGCATCCATTGAAGATACTCAACAACAACTAGATCTAGGTGCTCCGAACACTGCTTTTCTCAATTGGCAAGAGGAAGAATTTTGTGGGGTGAGTAATGATTCACCTATATCAACAAACACAAGAGCCAAAAAGAGAGCTCTAGAATTAGAGCTATCGGCTGCTAAGGTTGCTGATACAACTCAATCATAACCCATCCCTCCTATTTCTATTCTAAAATGACACTCCTATCTTGCAACCAAGTAACAATAGCATCAGAAGCACACGAATCAGATCATTGGTAAATCTCCTCAAAAGGTACAATTTTTTGTTCCTTTTAATATTGTTGACAATATGAAGAAGATGAATGTTTCAATTTCTATGTGGGATTATTTAGCCATTCCTGGGAAGGAAGATTTACTTATGGAACAGTTGTCTAAAGGGGCAACAAGTTCACAACAAGCCCTAAAGAAGCCTTCGAGGAATGTTTTGGATAATTCAGGGGCTATAGATGTGTAAGGAATATTAACAAAGGATGGTAATAGAGTTACAAATGTTAATCCACCTCCTTTTTATGTGTCCTTAATAATTGGTAATAAAGTGGTGGATAATTACATGGTTGATAGTGGTGCAACCAGCACAGTAATGCCTAAAATGATTGTAGACTTTCTTGATTTAAAGTATGAAACTCTTGATAAAGGAGTTATTCAGTTAGATGGTTCATCAGTCCACACTTTAGATGTTGTTAAAAATCCAAGTTTGACCTTACATACTTTCCCAAATATCTCTATTCGGCAAGATATCTATGTTATAGATCTGCCTCCTTATTTTACCCTATGTTTATCTAGAGATTTCACTCCAAAGATAGGAGGATATTTCTCATTTGATTAGTCTCACATGCTATTTAGGACTAGATATGGTGCAAAAGTGACCATAAGATCGGAAGTGTTGACAAAGGATCACATAGAGCCACATATTACAAGCCCTGTTAATGCTAGTTGTGTGATCATAGATGCTGATGATCTTAAAGATTATCATGCCTTTGATACTCAGAATTAAGGCATGTCCCTGATATTTTCTTGGATGAGTGGGCAGTTGGTACTGCCTTTAACACCCAAGATAATTTATTTATGATGCTAGTTTTGGTAATTATATCATTGCAGAATTTGATCCTATTATGCATAGTTTGATAAAATCACATGATGCTGATTTAGCACAGCGTAATCAGCTTTGGGACTTATATTTTGATGGATTAGAAAGAAGGATGGAGCTGGTACAGGGGTTATGCTTGTGTCACCAGATGGTGAAAAATACTATGCTACATTTAGATTATATTTCCCTTGTTCTAACAATGTGGCTGAGTATGAAGGTCTGATTGAGGGCTTAGAGTGGGCGAGAAGAAGAAATGTTAAATGTTTAAGGGCATTTGGAGACAGTGAATACAGGGTTAATCATGTGAGAGGTATGAATGCTATTAAAAATGATCTCTTAAAGTTGTATAAATCTAGAATCTTAGATATTCTAGCAGATTTTGGTGCATTCAATCTGTTTTCAGTACCTAGAAGTAAAAACCAACATGCTGATAGGTTAGCTGCTACTGGTGCTCAAGTAAAAATTTCTAAAAATAAAGGTGCAAATACTAATCAATCTCACATTCAGATTGTGGTTAGGCCATCTATTCTAGATAATGATGTTAATTGGCAGGTTTTCAAAACTGATGAGCATATCTTAAGTTTGACGACAGAAGAAGATAGGTTTTTTGCTTCTAAGAAAAATAAAATAAGACGGTAATTTGAGGACCAAATCATACAATTAAAGTCCAATAAGATGCCTAAAGGAATAGTCATCTTGGATTCCATCTTCAACTCTGATGATAAGTTTAGGAAGAACAAAACCAACATGCTAATCAAGGAAGATCATTGTCAAGAGCTATAAATATTAAGAGACAAGTTCTTAAAGCTTGGTAAAATTAACTCTCCTCAAGATAAGGAGCTTCTTATTTCTTTTTTCAAAGAGTTCAATGAAGTTTTTTCTTGGGATTATGCATATTTGACAGGGTTTGACCCTCAATTGACCTAACACACCATTGAATTAGAGCCCAATTCAATGCCAATTAGGCAAAGACAAAAGACCAATCAACCCCAAATTAGATCTCATAATGCTCAAGGAGCTGAATAAACTTGTGGATAGTGGGATTATCTTCCCAATCAAACATACATCTTGGGTCTCAAATCTAGTTCCTATGAGGAAAAAGAATGGGGAGATTAGACTATATGTGGATTTTAGGGATGTTAATAGGGCATGTCTGAAAGATAGACACCCTCTTCCATCCATGGAATAAATTTAACAGTATGTATCTGGTTCTAAAAGATTTTCTCATCTTGATGGTTATTCTGGTTATAACCAAGTATTAGTGAAAGAGGAAGATCAATTTAAAATAGCCTTTACCACTAAATGGGGAACAATGGCATACAAAAGAATGCCATTTGGTTTATCAAATGCATAAGCCACATTCCAAAAAGCTATGGATGTGAATTTTAAAAATATGATGTATAAATATGTTTTGGTTTACTTGGATGATGTTACTATTTACAACAAGATTTCATATCATCACATAGGCCATTTAAGGTAAGTACTTCAAAGATGCAGTGATTTTGGAATCTCTATTAACCCCAAAAAGTCATTTTTTCAGTCCATGAGGGTAAGCTCTTAGGCTACCAAGTTTTAAAAGAGGGTACAACAATGGACCCTGAAACGATCCATGCAATTTTGGATTTATCATTGCTAAAACACAAAAAGGGGTTGCACAGCTTCATTGGCAGAATTAATTTTGTAAGAGGCTTTATTTCAGACATTGCTAATCTACTTAAGCCCTTAACTGCAATACTGAGGAAAATGGTACCTTTCAGCTGGATTAAGGAAGGAAAATGAAGTTTTGAGAATATTAAACTTGCCCTATCATCAGCCCCTACATTAGCTAATCCTAATTTTAGTAAAGATTTTATTCTACATGCTTTTGGAGGCTATGATACTATATCAGCTATGTTGGTGGAGAAAAAATGATAACAATCTAGAATAGGCAGTTGCCTTTTTTAGCAAAGGAATGGATGACTATGAACAAAGGTACAATTTTGTTGAGAAACATGTACTTGATGCTATTAAATCTTTAAAAATGTTTAAACATCTTGTTGCTGGAAACAAAGTTCATCTAATGGTTGCACATCCTAGTATTAAAGATTTTTAGTTGAACAAGGATGTAAATGAAAAGAGAGCAGGTTGGATCACAAAAGTTATGGAATATGATGTACATATCCATGTAACCAATCTAGTTAGAGGTAAGGCTTTGTGTGCACAAATGGAATAAAAAGAAGAACATGAAGTTGAAAATAGCAATGAGGTTCTCTTTCTTCACAATGATCCTATACTTGATGACCAACCAGCAAATTGGTTGGCTGAAATGAGAAAATTTATGCAAACTAGAAAATGTCCAACTGATCTTGAGAAAGGTAAAAGGACGTATTTCAAATTGAAATCCATCCCTTATGTTTTGATAAATGGTATGCTTTATAGAAAATACTATCCTGGAATGTTGCTAAAATACATTGATATTGCTGATCACAATAAAATTTTATCTGAATTCTATGATGGATCATGTGGAGGACACTTCAATCCTAGAACTATAGCTTGGAAAATATTAAGGGAAGGCTATTATTAGCCTGATATAATTAAGGATTCCCATTCTTGGGCAAGAAGATGTCAAAAATCTGCTCTTTTTATAGGAAAACAAAGGCTAGCAACATTGCCATTAAAACCCATCATTGTTGAGCAACCATTTATCAAATGGGGAGTTGAATTCATATGCCCCATTAATCCAAATTCTAGTGCAGGTCAAAAATGGATCTTAACTTCTATAGACTACTTCACAAGATGGAAGGAAGCTATTGCATTGAAGGAATCAACTAGATCTGTTGTTCTCAACTTATATGAAGATATTAGAACCAGGTTTGGGGTACCTCAATCAATTATTTTAGATAATGTATTGGATTTTGTTGGTTGTAGAATAATAGAATGGGCTGTTAAAAATAGGATTTATCTGAATACATCATCTAACTATTAACCCCATGGTAATGGTCTTGCTTATTCTACTAACCAAAACCTAATAAGGATTACTAAAAAGACTCAACAGGAGAACAAGAGAGATTGGCATTCAAAAATGAAAGTAGTACTATTGCTGGATAGGATTACACCAAAATAGATCACTGGTAGCTCACCCAATGTATTGGTTTATGGTAAGGAAGTAAGGTTACCTATTTCTACTGAGTTTCCAGTCCTATAATTTATTGATCAGATCTTTTTTTTTGAAGAGGAAGATCCTCTTAAGTTGAGGTATGCTCAATTGTTATAGCTACAAGAGAAAAGGAGCACAGCCTTAAGAAATATTGAGCTAAGGTAGAATAAGACTAAAAGGTCTTTTGATAAAAAGGCAAAACCTAAAGAGTTCAAGGAGGGTGACCTAGTTCTTAAATGTGATGTACTAAAGAGCAGACCAGGGCAATATGATAAATTTGACAATTTCTAGACAGGCCCATTTTTCATCACTGAATGCAAAGAAAACAATTCCTTCCAGTTATCCACCACAGATGAAGAGATCTTGCCCATCCCAGTCAATGGGATCTTCATCAAGCTCTACTTTGAGGGTTAGTACTTTGAGTTTTAGTTTCATTTCAATAAGTGTTGTCAAGCACTAGGGGTCTTTAGATTTCATTTTCAATAAAATGCCTTCTTGGCATAGGTCCTAGTTAGATTTCATGGGTCCTAGTTCTAGGTTACATTTTTAGTTTAATAAGGCTACATTTGTATATTCTAGGTTTTTAGTCCATTTACCTAGGGATAAGGTCTAAATTTCATGTCTAGAAGGTAGACATCTAGTAGAGGTCACTATTATTGTTACCCTAATTCTACACATTGCAATAGGACAATCATAAACAACATAAGATTTCATGAAGGTACACCTCTTTAACATTTCTCTCTAGTAAATGAAAATGAAATGCAATGCCTTCGCATTCATACTATCATATTTTTGTGCTCTACATTTTGATCACATTCATATTTTCAAATTCATAATTGATCATTACATTGTGCATTAAAATTGAATATAATAAGCAAAAGTTTCTTCCAAATTACATCTTTTTATATTGAAACTTAGAGGTAATTACAGAAAAATAAAGTATGATAGAAGTATGAGTAGGGGTCCATGCATTACCTTCTAAAAGTCAATTTTGTGATATGGTAGTTGGTTGTGTATCCTCTGTCCAATCTTCATGTCTATCATATGTCCAATCTTCATGTCTTTCCTCTATCCAAGTCCTCCTGTCAGTTCTGCATTTTAGGTCTAGGATCCTATCCTACACCATGAAAAGAGGAAAAATTTAGATCCAAATTGAATCTAAGAAATGAATGGAAATCAAAAACAACATACAATAATCAATCTTTCAGAACTATAAATCTACCAATAACATCAATACAATAGAAAGGTATGCATCTTCATCAACTGAATAAAAGTATCAAAGGGACATAAATCCATGAAACCTTTTACTGTATATGGTTATCATTCTGCATTATTCAAAAGTTGATGCTTGTAAAACTAGAAATTTGAATCAAAGGGACTTAGTTCCTGTAGCTGAGAAACCTTTTTCAGAACATCAACATGATAAGAAAGTAAAAATAACCAATCAACAAATATTCATGCATGAATGTCATTTCACATCACACTCACACACAAACATTGATTGGTTAATTATGTCCACTAACCTAACATGTTGATTTGATAGTGTGTGTGCAAACAAGATGAACGAAGATGGATCAAATGCAGAAGGAAGTATGATCTACAAATGTACTAGTTATATATGATAAATAAAAATGTAGTGAGTGTCATGAGCCCATGCTCAAACCTCATAGGATGTATTATGAAATAATTCTAGGAGTTCATGAGTTCAGAAAATGAGAAGGTGCAGAAGAAGGAGATGTAGTTCATAGAGGTTGGTACAAGATGCAAACATGTTGTTAAAATTTTAAAATATATGAATAAAAAATGTAGAGTACAACAATGCTTGTAGAAGGTGCTTGTGCAATGAAAAGATACCCTAAAAGATGGATGTTCCACATTGAAATAGATGATCAAGTGCAAAGAACAAAATTGCAAATCAAGTAATGAGGTAACACTGTACTCTATCATTGTTGTTATAAAGACTGAATGAAAAGTTTTTTGAAATGGAATAAATGTGCATATCAATATTATCAAATAACAGTGCATAGATATGAGGAAAAGGAAAAATAGTGCATATAAAAGAGAAGACCACTAATGTTGTTGCAAAAGAAGTATGCATATAGAATAGAACCAATTTCATTAGATTGAATTGAGAAATGCATGTTCATACTTCAAACACTAGTTCATCCCAATGCTGTTATAAGGACTAGTATGTTTGAATGAGAAAGAGACACAGAAAACAATGATGTACATTCTTGCAATTAAATGGAAAATAATATTCATGATCAACAGTGATGTATTTCAAGATATGCATTACTTATGCAAGAATTGAACAAAATAGTGTTTTCTCCAAAATAAAAACTTGTGGCACTATTATTAATCAATAATGAAAACCAAATGATGATGTATTATACATGTTCAATGCTTTTCTTAAAGGATGTTCAAGAAAATAGTAAAGGACAAATGTTGTTATTCATGTTTACATAGCAGTGTTATATCCAAAAAATGAAAGGAAAATAACAATACCATGTTGTTATTATCAAGTGTATGTTTGAGAAATGGAAGTATTCAGAGGGGAGTCAAGAAAGCAGTGTCAGTGTTTTATGTTGTTGGTGGTATGCTCAAGTGCCAGAAGGAAGGATGATAACAATATCTCTTATGAATCATGTTCCAATCAAATACCATAGTACAAGATGAAGAAGTAAACAATGTTGTTATTGAAATTTGTTGGATGAATGTGGATAATGTTATTGCAATGCCTAATCAACAAGGGAACGTAAAGTTGTTATTCATGTTTTAAAGACAATGCCATATGCAAAAAGAAAAGGGAATAACAAGGTTGCTATGTTATTATCAAATTCCTATTCAAAAGTGGAAAAGAAATGACAAGGCAATTTGCATGTTCAATAAAACAAATATTATTATCTAATTATGCCAGGTACATGTGTAAATGAGTTTAAATGCAGTGTTTTGTGCAAAAAATGAAAGATAAAAACATCACGGTTTTTTATGGTCACTTGACAATTCTATACATATTCATCAAATAAACAATGTTATTATTGATATTATTATTCATGTTTTAATGAAAATATGTAATTCAAAGTCAATATGTATGTGTATGACAGAGCTGTACAAATATAAAAGAAAGTGTGCATCTATCGAGCTTGATTTCACAGTATTACTCATGGGAGTCACGAGCCCGTGCTCGAACCCCATGGGTAATTCTTTCATGAGAGATGATCACTAATTAAAAATCTAATAATTGTCACTATTTTGTAGAGTGAAACCATATAATAAAAGCAGTAGACATTATGTATAGAGACAAACCAAAGTCTCAAAATAGAGATACAAACATTACAACATGCTTCCAGTTCAACAAAGACAACATGGTCTACACAGAGTAACGACCTTCAGACAATGGTGGAAAAATCATCTAGGCCATAGTTTTAATATGCAGGAGGGGCCAAAAAAGAAGTCCAAATTCATCTCTTCATTACAATGACAGACAACTCTTGCATGGGTATGATATTAAATGTAGATTTATCAACATTCATGCGTACAAACAGTAATACATCAACAAATATGAAGCTCAACTTTCAAAAAATCATGATAGACAACTTGCATAATTTTTCTAGCAACAAATCATGGAGAGAAAGCAACAACAGACATGGTGGAGTTAACAGAGAAAAATACTGAGAAAACCCAAAAATATTTGTTGCGATAGAAGGATACCCAGATTGACAAAAACCCATAATCATTTACAGCTAGCATGATTGAAGCAATAAATTATTGTAAATAATGACTGGAGTAAGATCAAGTATTAGAAACTATGTAATGCAATGATGTCCACAAAAACATAATAAAAGAAGACAGAGTGTGAAGATGACTAGAATAATAACTCATCTGTAGGTTACATGCAGAGAATTCACAGAGAGATCGAGTGCAGTGGAGTTCATACATGGAGAGCGCCATACTTTATGGCATCAAAATCAAAGTTTAATTAGAATTCCGTAGTGGAGAAATCCCGAGCTCTCTGTTCTCCATAGAGAACTTGAAGTTGATGCATACATTAAGGTCATGTTCTATTAAATCGAGCACCATAAACATAAAGAGCCCGAGATATTTTTAACTTCACATGACAACCCACTATAATTTGGAGCCTAAGATCCATGATTCACTCAAAACAACAAACAAAGAAGAAAAATGAACAGATATGAAGCCATGTTTTCCAGCTCAAAGATCAGATAAAAGCCCAGAGAACGACAAACAATATCCACATCACAATGTTGACATCCAAAATCGACAATCCAAGTAGAGAAACAGTAGGGAAGCCAAAGAGAGTGCCACAATCTCAGCATGGCGATGCCATAACAGTAGGGTTTTCAAAAATCCCTAAAATTATCCCAAATGTAGAAAAACCAAATCAATGTGAAGGTAATACATTGTTGTTTTGTCATTTATGTCAAACCTTAACTGGTGATACTATTGCTATATGTTTGAGTACCATATATATTGATTGTTGAAGAAGATTTGAAGGCAAGGATAACAAGAAGACTGAGTGAAATGGTTGAGTTATGGGAAATCAAAAGGGTACTTGATCAGTTGGCACATTGGAAAAGTAATGTATTGTTTATCTATTACACTTAGTCAAGATGTTATTTTACTGGGAACAGTATATACTGAATGAATTTTGTGTCAACTGAGCACCAGTGTATGTCAAGCATAATTTCTAGTGTCGACCGAGTGCCAGTAAATTCTAGAGGAAAACAATGATGACCGAGTGGAAGAACACAGTGTTGGCCGAGCAACAGTATTTTGGTAATTAATGAGATTAGAGATCTCTGGCTGATGTAATTGAATTTATTGGGATATGTAAAATTAATTGAGGATAAGCACGATTGGTCCACACTATTTAAATGCATGGGTAACCATAATTATTGCATGGATCCAAGATTTAATTAGTGATTGCTTTGGAGAAATAAATTAAATGTAATGATGGAAAGATCTGTTAGATCTGACCTAACCTAAGAACTATGATATTGATTAAGCGGAAAAGATTTATTTTACCTAGATGAAGAGGTATAAGATAACCTCAAGGGGTTATTCAAATGTCTATGTGTGAAAAGTCTACACAAGAGGATTGCATGGTTAATTGACTGATTGGCATGATCTAGCAAAGAAGGCTGAACATAGAAGTAGAGAGTTGTGAAAGTGATTGCTTGATGTATTTCAAAGTAGATTTGAAGATTGAAATGAGAATGGAGGGCACTCAATGAATTACCATGAGAGCTGAATAGGATCTAGATTTTCAAAGTAAGTTTTATGTATTAGATCACACCTATTGATTACTTTCTAACCATTGTATCAGTCAAAATCTTTTAACCAAGTTGACCTAACAGTCATTGTATAAATCCTTTGAGCAAGGTGACATTCAGGTGGAATGTTCTAAGACCTATAACAAGGCCACTCCTAACAAGGTGATTAATTCCTTTAACCATGTTACATTTAGCAATGTGTTTTGTAACCTTTAACAGGGTTGGCTCCTAGCAGAGCTCACTTCAAAAGAGTTAAAACTTGATAGCATGTTATTGGTGGTTTTTCCCAATTTTGGTTTCCATGTTAAATACTGGTGTCAACTTGTGTTAATGTTTATGTTGTGTTTTACTATTAAGTTTCTACAAGCAGATTACATTTGAACACTAAAATGCATATTTATGTTGTTGACTTATGTTATTGCTGCCGAGCAGATCTAATTTGTTTAAAGTTCTATAAAGTTTCAATTGGTAAATATAGACCTGAGGATAACTGATTCACCCCCCTCTAAGTTATTCATATACATTATAACAATTGGTATCAGAGCTTTGGTCTCTTGAAAATAGTTTGAAGGTACTTGGAGCAAAAGATCAAGATGTACAAAAAGGAGGTACCAAAGTTGAACAAAGATAACTTCCTTGCATGGAAAAGTTTGATGAAATTGCATCTAGCTGGTATTGGTGATGCTGCTAAGTGCTATATTGAACATGATTATGTAGCCCCCACTACACATCTCACCGCTGAACAGTTAAGAGGAAAGAAGGAACACAATCAAGCAATGTTGGAGATTGCATCAACCTTGAGCTATCCTAAATTTGAAGACATAAAGAACCGTACAAATGCAAAGAAAATGTTGGATACCCTAGAAACCATATATGGAGGAGATACAAATGTGTTGATTGATAAATCTAAAAGTTTAAGAGGTAAGTTTGATTAAATGAAATTGCAAGAAGGAGAAAATATAGTTCAATACTGTGGTAGGATAAAGGAAGTTGTGAATGCTATTAGAGGAGATAATGGAACCATTGATGATAACACCATTATGAGCAAGGTACTAAGAACTCTTCTTCCTATATATGCTATTAGAGTCTCTATAATTCAAGAATTAATATGTACTCCTAATAAAAATTTGACTTTAGAAGGTCTGGTAGGCAGACTTGCTACATTTGAGATTTCAAATTTTGATAACTACACTCCACAAGCTATTGATTCTACATTCAGATCCCAGTTGGTCTTTAACAAATCAAAGAAAGGAAAGAAATGTGTAAACAATGACTGCGACACTATAGATGATGATCTGGAAGAACTTGAGGCACTTATGGAAAAAGAATATCTAGAGGAAAAGGAAAAATCAAAGGTAAACTTCCTATCATTTATTTTTCATGTAACAAAGTTGGTCATATTACTGCTAGATGTCCTGATAAGAATGACAAAGGTGAAAGAAGGGACAGTAAGTAAAAAGACAGAAAGGATTACCGAGACTTTAGAAAGTATAAGGATTACAAAGACATAGGTAAGAAATCTTTCTATATAGCTGAAGAAGCTTCTGACAGTGAACTGATAATTTTGATGAAAATGATATAGAAGTTGTGTATGTTGCTATGAAAGATGATTCTGGTGGTGATGAGAAAACAACACTAATTTCTTACATGAGTAAAGGTGACCATTGGATTATTGACAGTGGTTGTTCTCATCACATGAATTTGACAAGGATAAATTTGAAACCTTAGATCAGTGCAATGGTAATTATGTTAAATTTTGAAATGATACACCATGTCTTGTTAAAGGGAAATGATCAATTAGCTTGACTAACAAGATCAGATGTGACAATGTATATTGGGTTGATGATCTTAACTATAATTTATTGAGTGTTGCACTGATGAATACTTCTGGTTAGAAAGTTGAATTATATCACAAGAAGGCAATGATCTATGATGCCACTAGAGAACTAGTTGGAATTTGAGAGCAAACAAAAGGTAACTTATTCTATCTGGACTTCGTTGATGAGACATGCTTGTTTGCACAATATAATGATGTTTGGTTATGGCATAAAAGGTTGTTTCATGTAAACTTTGATAACCTGGTAAGCATAATCAAATTGAAAAAGGTTAGAATGCTGCTTAAGTTAAAGAAACCTGAAAATGCAATGTGTAAGCAATGCCAATTGGGAAAAATGACTAAATGTAGTTTCAAAAGAAAGACTCATACATCTGAGGAAATTATCAAATTGGTTCATATTGACCTTTGTGGTCCCAGTGGTGAGAAAATTTACTGTGGAGATAGATATTTCATTCTATTTGTTGATGATTACTCCAAAATGATAAATTTTATGTTTATTAAAGAAAAATATGATGCATTCCAGTTATTTAAGTGGTACATGGAAAAAATTGAAAAGGAGACAGGCAAAAGTTTGAAATGTTTGAGATCTGACTGAGGAGGTGAGTTTATTTCTAATGAGTTTAACATGTTCTACAATGAGCGAGGTATAAAAAGATAGATGTCCGCTCCCAGGACACCACCAAAGAATGGTATTGTTGAAACAAGAAATAGATCTATCATGGACTATGCCAGAACACTAATGATGGAGAAGAATGTTGCATAGAAATATTGGAGAGAAGCTTTGAGTACAATAGTCTATACCCTAAATAGAGTACAAGTCAAGAAAGGTACTAATGCTACACCTTATGAGCTATGGTATGGATATGCACCTAATGTAAGATATTTCAAAGTCTTTGGAAGTAAATGCTTCATACTGAAAGATTAAAAAAAATGGAAAACTTGATGCTAAAGGTGAGGAAGGCATATTTCTTGGCTAATCAACTAAAAGCAAATCATATAAGTGTTAATCTCTAAGTTTTTTTGATGATTAGTGAACAACACTTAGTCATTTACTTAGGCAGTTTTAGTTGGCTATCACTGTGACCGGGCTAAAACTATACAAGGCTGAGCAACATTGCTAACCAGTATTCAGGTTACCGAGTTGTATCATGCTAAGCCGAGTAGGATACTTAGTGTCAAGCGACAGAGATGTTAAGTGCTGAGCGGAACAGTTTTTGTATACATGTCTCGATTGATTCAAACTTTGAGGATAAGTGTTCAGGCTGACTTGTATATGCTTTTTGGGCCGACTTATGTACGCATTTAATATTTTCCTATGGAGTTAATTATGCATTTAATTGTTTTATCCTATGCATGACCTATTGTAATTATTAATTGTAATACCTTGGAGGTACAAGTATTAGATCTTGATCGTTAATCTAGATCTTGCTACCAGACTTGAATAGATATATAAGATTGCTTCTTAACCCTATTTTGTGTGTGTGGAGAGAAGTGGTGACTGCATTTTGAAGTGAAATGCACAGAGGGTTATTTTGTTAAGAAGCATAGATCAAGCAGAGTGACAGAATAGTGAATAGCAGAGTAAAGATATATTAGATTGTGAGATCACAGAAGGTACTGGAAAGAGGAGATCTATCATCAACATCTGAGTGCATAACGAAGGATCATTACTTGAAACATTCTAATCATTGTATCAGGTGAAATCTCTTAACATAGTGGTTCTAGAAGACCTTTCTAAATCTCCTAACAGAGTGCTTACTTTATTATAAGTTGAAATCCTTTCATATGGTAGATTATAATGATCTTTATCTCTTAACCAGATAGACCTTTAACCAGGTAGATTGCATTTTGTAATCAACTTTTGTAGCCCTAACAGGCACACTTTATTGTTGCAGTAGTGAAGAATTTTTTGGGTGTCATCCCCACTCCAATTTTACCTATTTGGGTTTGTAGGTTACCAAGTTCTTGTGTTATGAATTATTTATTTCATTGTATGGATGCTATTTGATGTTACATTAGATTCATATATGTATGAATGTGGATTAGTTTGTTTTAAGTGTTTAAATTTGAAGATCTGATTCACCCCCCCTCTCAGTATCTTGCTTTCCCATTATTGTATTTCCAATAATTGGTATCAGAGCTTAGTTATCTAGAAAGTTATAATCAGCTTGAGGATACAGATCTTGAAATGGAGATCTACAAGATGGGTAAAGTCATTGAGAATCAAAAGATTGATATTCAGTTAGCACTACAACAGGTTGAGACAGCAAAACAAGAATTAAAGAAGTCCTTGACAGCAAGGAAATATTTGGCCAAACAAATGAATGACACTTATTATTAGGAAGAGGACACCACAAATCTATTTAGAATGAATATTCTACTAAGAGTGATGCAACAATAGCAGATTTGCAGGAAAAGAATAGTGCACTATGTGAAGAAGTCGGAAACTTAAAAAAGGAACAAGAAGCCCAATCAATAAGAATGTGTGAAGTTGTTGAATAGAAAAAGAAAGCTGAAGATGACAAGGTTATGGCAGAAGAAGACAAAAGAGTGATGACTATCAGACTTGATGAAAGAACACATGATGTACAAATAATGACAGTCAATCAAGTTGACATGGAAAATCAACTGCTACTTGTGAATCAGGAGATCAATAGGAAAGACATGGAGATTATAAATCTTAGATCTAAGAATAGTCAGTTGAAAGAAGAATTGAGATCTGATAAAGAACTTAACAACAGAGTGAATGATCCCAATGTAGCTTTGAGATACTTTGAACAACTAGTGGAAGCATCAAGAAGATCTAAAGATTCTTCTGGATTAGGTCACACTTCACAACATAAAACCATTGAAGAAGGATAATCATCTAAGACAGGTGAAAGGAGGAATGTAAAACCAATAAAAAACAAACCTGTTTGCCACCACTGTGGGAAACTAGGTCATACGGAAAACATTTGCCGAATCAAGAATGGTAAGTCCAATCCTAAAACTAACTTTAATGGTTATTTCTTTAACTATAATAAGTTTGGACTTCAAGCATGTGAATGTAAGACAAAGGCAAGAAATGCACCTTCCACACCTAGATTCAATGGTAATTGTTATAACTGTCATAAATATGGTCATAGAGAAAAAGATTGCAAATCTAAAGGTAAACAACAATGGACATCAAAGGCACAAGAGAAATCACCAAGAAAAGGAAATACTTACAATTGGGACTACAACACAAGGCATAGTTGTCATTTCTATGGTGAGTATGGACATGTTCCAGAAAACTGCATAAGGACACATTTTAGAGGAAAGTCTAAGAGTTGGATGAATGGAAGCCTAGTTTGTCACAGTTGTCTAAAAATTGGTCATACAAGGAAAGATTGTAATACTAGGGTACCTGCTCCTACTGTTGAGTAGATTAGAGAATAGATGAACCATACATGGGTTAATAAATATGAACCATGCAGCAGTGAAGCTAGTGCAGCCGAGATCACCCAATCAAATGGATCAGGTGATCACATCTTCTCTAACTAAGCAAAAGAGGTATGTAAGGAAATGCATTTAAAATTCTTATCTTACATCATTTCCTAACATGAAATATGCCAAAGTCCATATTTGCATATGTTAAGATGCACAAGGACACATTTTGAAAACAAAAATGCCGAGAAGAGCTAATTGCACTATAGGTGCCGAGCACTAGTCATGGACACTAAGGTCAAGTTCTTTAGTGTGTGTCGAGTTTGTTGGCCAAGTAAGTTTTGTGATAGCTGAGTATAGTGAGCCAAGTGGCATCCAAGTTGTGTTAGAAAGCCAAGGAGAGTTGGCTTGCACTAACTCAACGGGAAGAACATTTATTGCTTACCTACCTCAACCCTTCGAGTCTATAAAGGATGAACAATTTATTCTTCATTTTACCTTGCGATTTTCACTATTCATGGAGTGTTTGAAGAAGTTGCAGAATTCATCTTAATGAAGTTAGCATCAAAGAATTTGTCAGCATATCATCGACAATCCTAAGGTGAACAGTGTGAAGTGCTACTTGCTGAAGTACTCTATTCTTCATTTTTTGAACCCTAATTTCAAGATTATGGCTGCAAGCTCTTCCACACCAGTCAAAAGTATGGAAGGAGAACTAGAGCAAGTTCAGTTAGTATGGAATGATGTATGTGCACCTCTCAATTTTTGAGCCATTCCTAAAAATGCAATTCAGAGTGATCTGACCAGAGCTCTCTCATCCATTCCACCAAAGGTACTTATGATCCACGATGTAAGATCTTGTTACATGGTTATTATTGGTGAAGTAGGTAATAGTAAATTGAGAAAATCCTACATAAAATTGTTTGTTGATGGAGATCTGAAGGAAGAATTCAAACATTTAACTGACAAAGGGTTAACTCGTGCCCTTGATTTCCCACAAGGTTTCAAAGATGAATGGATTAAGGTCATTCTTAGCTGAGTTCATGATATGTGTACATGGTTGGATAATGGACTAGTCAAGATAACTAAAAACATGATTCATCGAGTGACTGGATATCCTGTTGTTAACAAGAAATAGACAATGAGAGATAACAGTAAAGAGGAAATTACAGTGAATACTGGAGCCGTATGGAATAACAGAGGTATGACAATCTCTACAATTAAAGACTTAGAACTTTATTTTGGAGTAAGAGTGATTGCACATAAGTTCTATCAGTCGAGTCGAGTGGATAGTGTTCCTTGCACAGTCATTGACTAGGCATGGAAGATTGTTAAGAAGAATCATACATATGATCTTGTCGAGCTACAACAAACTCAACTAGCCAAGAACCTAGCATCAATCAGAAAAGATAAGAGCTCATCATGTAATTTTTGTTCCTTACTAGTCTGCATATTTTTCTACATTCAGAATACATTTCCTAGATTGGGAGATATCGTTTGGAAAAAGGATAGACCCATTACAGTTCAGATAAGTGAATGCATTGAGAAATTAGGAAGTAATTTCAATAGTATTATGGGGAACTATTTTGTGGAATTTAAA
>MU227539.1:911736-924014 GCA_018584345.1 Thuja plicata
AATTAATTCCTATGTTTTTAAATGAATTAAATAAGTTTATTTCATTTATTTATATTCCCCTAAACCCCAACCTAACCTATCTCAACCACTTCTACCCTGGGTTCTAACCCTTCTCAACCCATTCACCTATGTTAATTTAATCCTAATCCTAAATTCTTCTCTAACCCACCTCCTAATGTTGTCACATTCCATTAAGGAATGCTTAACAACTCAACCAACTTGAGAAAGTCCACTTTCTCAAGCTGGACTTTCTTAAAGTCTATTTCTCAAGCCACTCTCTTACATCCTCCCTTGCCTCTTTAAAGCCTTCATTAATGCCTTCATTAATATGAAGACCTTAAGCCTATGTCTCTCCCATATCTTATTAATGCCTTGGGCATTAATGGCTCTTAAATATTCATGTATGAGTCTCCAAATTCATAAATGAACCTTGTCCCCCCTCTCTCTCTCTCCCATTCTTCTATAAATAGAAGCCTGTTTTGAGAGAAAAGGAGCCTTCACCTTAGATCAAAAATACATTGTTATGTTGTTAGATTCATAGTTCATCTATTATATCATGCTAGTTCATTGTTTCCATTTCATCTTTTAAAGCTAGATTGCATACTTTTTCACATTTTTAGCTTAAATTTGAATTAAATCCTTCATGCTAGAATAGTATTGGTCACTGATTTGAAGCATATTCTGAGGGCTAAATATGCAACTAATCACACTCTTTCTAGTTAGAAGGCAATAGGCCGATATTAGGGGTTTTTAATGTTTTGACTAACCATTTGAACTAATGCAATGACCTATTGAGTGTTTGTGTTGTTTTCAACAGGTACCCATTTACACACGCACAACACTTACTACAGAGAGATAGATCGGGGAAGGTACATTAGCCAAGGTGATACCTGAGTTGACATTAAAACATAGAGAAAAATTCATTGGAGAATATAAGAATAGGTTTATTCCTAAGCTCAGAGGTTATACTATTTTGAAAATTGATATTGAAGGATTAGTAGAGTAGAGTACTAAGATTTGGAAGGAAATCTTTGGACTGGTAGTTCCAAAAGACAAGAAATCTGATAAAGGAACATCTGATTAGAAGGCTAAAGAAGTGGAGATTACCCCTAAGCCACACATGACACAAGATCAAATTGCTACTGAAAAAGACAAGACTAAAGATGCATTAGAATCAACAAATTTTGTTGATCTAAATGCAAACAGTCCAATTGACTTCACAATTGATGATTCCATCAATTAGAATGCTGAGGGACAGGATGTGTCGAGTGATACAAATATTGAATCACCTATTAAGGCAACTGAGACTGAAGGAGGAAAAACCACTGCATCTAGAGAGAGAACTGGTGAGGAACTTGAAGTCATCAATGATAAGATAGGCAAAGAGAAAAAGAAAACAGATGCACAAGAGGTAACTTCACAAAATCCACCTATTTTAGAGATTGTAAAAACTATTTTTGATAGTGGTGTAGTGATGAAGGATAATGCTAACAAGCATAAGGAAAAAGAGGCAATGCAAGTGTTGGTTGATCTACCACACTCTGCATCATCCACTCCCACAGGTCCTAAAATTAGAGGTATGCCTGATCCTTAGACAATCTTGATAGAATTGAAAGAGGCAATGGATATTGATACTAACATAGGAAAAAGGTATTGATAAGATGCAACCAAGCATTAGCTCACTAGAATTGAGGAGAAGGAAATTTATGAAGAAGAAGTCTCAAATTCTTGATGTCAGATTAGATGAGGTAATTGTGATTCCACAATGGGATCCCAATGAATTATCTTTTGAACAAATAAGGACTCTTCAGGAATTACTTAAGAGGAAGAAGAGACAGGAAGAAATGAAAATAGAACAGAAGCAAAAGAAGGTGTTACATGATATCAAGGATATATTTGCAAAGGCTTTTGAATTCAAAGATGAAATGCCTCAAGCTCCCATTATTGATCAGTTAGTTCACATTGAACAGAAGGTAACTGATGATGACATAAACAGCAATGAAAAAATTCTACAATGGTCTGAGAGGAGATTTGAGAGCGAAGTTTTGGAGAAAATATCATAAGATATTGCAATGAAACAGGTTGAACTTTCTACTCTTGTAGGAATTTCAGAGGAAGTTACAACAAACATTTATTCTTTGTACAGGAAGCTATGTGATGTTGAATTTGTCACAAAGGATAATTTAAAACTTGTTGAGAAGCTACAGTTAGATTTGAAATCAACTGGCAATACTTTGGGTAAGGATGCTACCTCTAGCTCCTTCCATTCTACTAAGTTGATCAATGCACAATGAAGAATTTTTGAGTTTATGGCTGAAGATGGTATGATTAGGGCCAAATTGATCACCATTTAGAGAAACCTGTTGCCTCACTTAGAGGTAATACAGAAGGAAATTTCAGCTGCAAAAGAGTTGTCACAAAGAAATTCAAATCTCTCAACTACAGAAAGTTTAGTGAGTCTAGCTACCAAGCTAGAGATAAAATTGGAAGTTATGAAGATTGCCAAGGACAGTTGGGACACTAGATTTGCATCCACCCTACAGCTTCATAAACAATTTTTGGACAAGTATAACTTAACCCCACCTGCAATCAAAGACAAAAACAAGTGGGAAGTTGGTAAGGATACAGAAGTTGGTAAGGATACAGTATGATAAATTAGTACGGAACAGGAACGTTTGTATATATTTTGAAGGCATGTTTTCTATTTAACTTTTTGTATGTATAATTTTGAGTATATTCCTAGGGGGAGTACTTTGTATACTTAGGCAAAATTTTGATGGATTGAAATGAAGAAATGATAACTGTGTTTTTGCCACTAATATCAAAAGGGGGAGATTGTTAATCTCTAAGTTCTGTTGATGATTAGTGACCAACATTTAGTCATTTACTTAGGCAGTTTTAGTTGGCTATCACTATGGCCGAGCTAAAACTATCCAACGCCAAGCAACATTGCCGACCAGTATTAAGGTTGCCGAGTTGTATCATGCTGAGCTGAGTAGGATACTTAGTGCCAAGCAAAAGAGATGTTAAGTGTCGAGTAGAATATATTTTGTATACATATCTAGATTGATTCAAACTTCGAGGATAAGTGTTCAGGATGACTTGTACAAGATTTTTGGGCCGACTTTTGTATACATTTAATATTTTCCTATGGAATTAATTATGCATTTAATTGTTTTATCCTATGCATGACCTATTGTAATTATTAATTGTAATACCTTGGAGGTATGAGTATTAGATCTTGATCGTTGATCTAGATCTCACTACTAGACTTGAATAGATATATAAGATTACTTCTTAACCCTATTTTGTGTGTGTGGAGAGAAGTGGTGACTGCATTTTAAAGTGAAATGCACAGAGGGTTATTTTGTTAAGAAGCATAGATCAAGCAGAGTGATAGAACAGTGAACAGTAGAGTAAATACATATCAGATTGTGAGATCACAGAAGGTACTGGAAAGAGGAGATCTGTCATCATCATCTGAGTGCATAACGAAGGATCATTACTTGAAATATTATAATCATTGTATCAGGTGAAATCTCTTAACAAAGTGGTTCTAGTAGACCTTTCTAAATCTCCTAACAGAGTGCTTACTTTATTGTAAGTTGAAATCCTTTCACAGGGTAGATTGTAATGATCTTTAGCTCTTAACTGAGCAGACCTTTAACCAGGTAGATTGCATTTTGTAATCAACTTTTGTAGCCCTAATAGGCACACTTTATTGCTGCAGTAGTGAAGAATTTTTTGGGTGTCATCCCCACCCCAATTTTACCTATTTGGGTTTCTAGGTTACCAAGTTATTGTGTTATGAGTTATTTATTTCATTGTATGGATGTTATTTGATGTTACATTAGATTCATATATGTATGAATGTGGATGAATTTGTTTTGAGTGTTTAAATTTGAAGATCTGATTCTTCCCCCCTCTCAGTATCTTGCTTTCCCATTATTGTATTTCCAACAATAAGTGTTTGAATTCTAACACTAACAAAATTGTGGAAAGTGCAAATGTTAGAATTGATGAATATTGAGAAAGAAATGAAGCAGAAAGCACACAGGAACCTGAAATTTATAAATCATTTGTCTATCTTGATGAGGAAGATTCTAATGTATTACCTGAACCTGAGAATGAGGTTGCCGAGCAATAGCTAGCACCTGACGAGTCACAAAATGAGGCTGCCAGGCAACAGGAGGTAATTGCCAAGCTATCTGATGGAGATGCCGAGACACATAATCAACCTCAATTGAATGAGAACAATGAATCTGAAGCAAAGAAAGATCCTACTCTATCAAATTATGTGAGGAGGCACCATAAACCTTATCAAATCATAGGATCAGAGGATTCTATAGTTATGACAAGAAGTAAGTTGAGAGATGATACATTCTTGTTATGTGATTTTGAGCCTAAAACAGTAAAAGATGCCTTAGAAAATGAAGACTGGATACAAGCCATGAATGAAGACATTGAACAGATTGAGAAGAATAAGACTTGGACACTTGTACCTAGGTTGAATGAAAAAAATGTAATTGGTACTAAGTGGGTATTTAGAAACAAGCTGAATGAACATGGAGAAGTAACAAGGAATACAGCTAGACTAGTATGCAAGGGTTATGCACAAAAGGAAGGAATTGATTATGGAGAAACATTCACCCCAGTTGTAAGATTGGAAGGAGTCAGGACATTACTTACATATGTAGCCTACAAAGGTTTTAAAGTCTATCAGATGGATGTAAAGTCAGCATTTCTAAATGGAATATTAGAAGAAGAAGTGTACATTAAACAAGGTGATGGATTTGTTGACCGAAGCAAGAGGAACATGGTTTTAAGATTACACAAGGCACTATATGGACTGAAACAAGCACCAAGAGCATGGTATGAGAGATTGCAAAATTATTTGATAAAGATTGGATTTGCAAGAACCAATGACAACAATAATCTGTATTTGAGGACAGAACAAAAAGGTACTTTATTAGCTGAAATTTTTGTTGATGACATTATATTTGGTGGACAAGATGTTTTATGCCAAACATTTTCAAAAGAGATGCAAATTAAATTTGAGATGCCTATGTTTGGTGAAATAAAATTCTTTGTTGGCCTGCAAATATATCAAATGAGGAATAGTGTCTATATTAATCAATAAAAATATGTCAAGGAGATACTAAAAACTTTTGGCATGGAAGATTCAAAACCAGTGAGTACACCCATGGCTACTGGACAGAAGTTAACAAAAATGATGATACAAAAGAAGTGAATCAAACCCTTTACAGATCAATGATTGGAAAGATGTAATATGTTGTACATAGCAGACCTGATATTACTCTGGCAGTTAGAATTGTTGCAAGATTTTTTGCCAATCCCAAAGAAACTCATATGATGGTAGTAAAAAGAATTCTGAGATATTTGAAAGGAACAGATGAATATGGTCTGTATTAAAAAAAGAATGATAAGTTTGAGCTTGGAGTTTACACTGACTCTGATTGGGATGGAAATGTGGATGACAGGAAAAGCACCACAGGTGGCACATTTATTCTAGGAAAGAGATTGGTTTCATTGAAAAGAAAGAAACAGAATTACACCTCACAATCTACAGCTCAAGCCCAGTATGTGGCAGCAACAATTAATTGTTCTAATATTGTATGGTTGAAGATACTACTACAAGGTATGAAAGAGGAGATAACATAGCCAATTGTCATATATTGTGATAACATGAGTGCCATCAATATCTCTAAGAACCGTGTGATGCACTCTAAGACAAAGAATATAGCTATCACGTATCATTACTTGAGGGAGCTAGTTTAAGACAAGGAAGTGAGACTGGAATATGTGAATACTAAGGAACAGTTAGTAGACATATTTACAAAAGCACTACCTAAAGATTCTCATGAGTATCTGCAAGGTAAATTAGGGGTGATTCCCCTAACTAAGGCTAATTAGTTCAGAGTGGAACTATTGCATCAAATGTTATATTCAAAATATTTGACACATTAATGCACATGAAGTCACACTTTAGGATGCTGCCTAAAGTTGTGAAAGAAAGACAAGGACAGAAAAGAGGATCACTCATAAACAAGATGACAGGAACATCATGATACTGAGTTAGAATAGAAGAATTTGCATGATGAAGATGTCAACATCTTTGGCATTATTGTCAAAGAGGGAGAAGTTTACTAAAAGAGGGAGAATTTACTGTACTTAGAGATAAAGAGAGAGTCTACAGATGAACAAAAATAGAAATATTTTAGTGTGATTACAGATACAGGGGGAGACATGTTTTACAAGATGAGAATCAGAATGGAGCTAAAGACATTAATGAAGATTTTTTCATATCAAGGAACACAGGCAAATTTTTTGGATTGTATGGTACCTATGTTTGTAAAATTATTTTTTTAATGTTTAGGGTTGCCATCAATGCCAAATAGGGAGATTGTTGGAAAGCTACAATGGAGACAATTGTTGTTCTGTCATTGATATCAAATCTTAACTGGTGAGACTATTGCTATCTGTTTTAGTACCATATCTATTGATTGTTGAAGAAGATTTGAAGGCAAGGATAACAAGAAGACGGAGTAAAATGGTCGAGTTATGGGAAATCACAAGGGTACTTGATCAGTTGGCACATTGGCAAAGTAATGTATTGTTTATCTATTACACTTAGTCAATATGTCAGTTTACTGGGAACAGTATATTCTGAGTGAAGTTTGTGTTGACTGAGCACCAATGTATGCCGAGCATAATTTCTTGTGTCGACCGAGCGCAATAAATTATCGAGGAAAATAGTGATGACCGAGTGGAAGAACACAGTGTTGGCCGAGCAACAGAATTTTGGTAATTGATGTGATTTGAGATCTCTGGCTGACATAATTGAATTTATTGGGATATGTAAATGTAATTGAGGATAAGCACAATTGGTTAACACTATTTAAATGCATGGGTAACTGTAATTAATGCATGGATCTAAGCTTTAATTAGTGATTGTTTTGGAGAAATGAATTAAATATAATGATGGAAAGATCCGTTGGAACTGACCTAACCTAAGATCTACGATCTTGATTAAGCGGCAAAGATTTATTTTACCTAGATGAAGAGGTATAAGATAACCTCAAGGGGTTATTCAAATGTATGTGTGTGAAAAGTGTATGCAAGAGGATTGCATGGTTAACTGACTGATTGGCATGATCTAGCATAGAAGGCTGAACAGAGATGCATAGAGTTGTGAAAGTGATTGCTTGATAGATTTCAAAGAATATTTGAAGATTGAAATGAGAATAGAGGCCACTCAGTGAATTATCATGAGAGATGAATAGGATCTGGATTTACAAAGTAAGTTGTATGTATCAAGTCACACCTATAGATTACTTTCTAACCATTGTATCAGTCAAAATCCTTTAACTAGGTTGACCTAACAGTCATTGTATAAATCCTTTGAGCAAGGTGACATTCAGGTGGAATGTTCTAAGACCTCTAACAAGGCCAATCCTAACTGGGTGATTAAATCCTTTAACCAGGTCACATTTAGAAATGTGTTTTATAACCTTTAATAGGGTTGGCTCCAAGCACAGCTCACTTCAGAAGAGTGAAAACTTGATAGCATGTTATTGGTGGTTTTTCCCAATTTGGGTTTCCACGTTAAATACTGGTGTCAACTTGTGTGAATGTTTATGTTATTTTTTACTGTTAAGTTTCTACAAGATGATTACATTTGAACAATAAACTGCATATTTATGTTGTTGACTTATGCTATTGCTGCCAAGTAGATCTGAGTTGTTTAAAGTGATATAAATTTTCAATTTGTACATATAGACTTGAGGATAACTAATTCACCCCCTCTCAGTTATTCATATATATTCTAACATACATTTGCCCAAGTTTTGGGTGGATTTGAAGTCCGCTATTAGAATGGAGTTAATGTTGCTACAGACTATAGTACATGATGACCACAACCTACTTCCCCGACAACCCAACCTCATGCCATGTTTGATGAAGATATTTTCATCGATATTGGTCATGTTGACCTTAGTCAAGATATCAGTGTTTAGGTATGGTTAGGATATTGTTTAGGTAGGGTTAGGGTTTGTATATAGAGGTTGGATTATGTATGGATAATATTGGGGTTTTTGATATATTTTGTATATGTTGGCATTATGTTTTGTAAAAGATGTAATTTTTCAAATGTCAACATTAGAGGGGCTATAATTAGGGCATCAATTATACCTTAAAATTAGGGTTATGCTGATTTGAAGGCCTTTTGGAGGTGGTTAGATTTTTGAATTTAACCACAGTAGAGTATATAGCTGAGCCTCTTATTCAGGTTTTAGGGGTTAAGAATTTAGGAGGAAGGTGGTTTTAGTGAACTTCTTGTTTGTTTACGCCTTTTTCATGCATTTTGTAGCCATTAGTTCATGTTTTATGAATATTGTGTTCAAGTGAATGCACATATTCCTTGGCATATTTTGTACTTTCTCATGTAACTATTTTTGCAGATTTTGAAGCTAATAAAGCTCGCCCATTATTCATACATCTTTTTGAGTTTCTGTTATCAGTCTTTTCAATTTTCTACATTTAAATGTAACATATTTTGCAACATTGATTAGTGAATCAATATAATTCCTATTCTAGGTTGCAGAGTGAAGGCTTTTGCGAAATCTACATGTTTGTTGGAAAAATTGTCACTTTTTGTGGTTCAACCCCTGATAGTGATATTTAGGTTAGCCTATGCATTGAATAGTGAATGGTATTGCAGGAATTATTAGGTTATGTCATGTGGATGCTAGCTTGAAAATATGAGATGTTAGAATCAATTTGGTGTATCACCTTTTAGTTTTGTTTATTCATTTCTAGTTATCTTTCCCCCTTTTCCCAAACATCAGAAGAAAAAATTTAGTAATAGATGATAACCCAAATCCAATACAAACCGGCCTAGAATCTAGAGATTCCTTCTTAATCAGAGTCCACCCACAACTCAAGAAGGTTTCCATTTTTACCATGAAATATTAGTATGCCCTAATGCTTGAGTTAGGGTGATATTTTTTGGCCTTAACATTGTTTTCATCAGAACAACCTCCCAAATATGCATCTGTATAACCAATCAAAGAAAAATTAGTACTATGTAGACACCAGAGACCATAATCAAGTGTCCCTTGAATATAATTGAAAATAAATTTAATGATATTTAGATGTGATTGCCTAGGTGCAGATTAATACCGAGAAACCATACACATAACCTGCATTAGATCAGGCCTTGAGGCTGTTAAATAGAGAAAATTGCTAATCATGGATCTATATTCTGTTTGACTAACTACTGAAGAATCATCAATTCTAACCATCTTACAACTAGTTTCCATAAGAGTGCTAAAAATTTGAAATCAATGATATCAAATTTCTTTAACATCTCTTTTGCATACTTTGTTTGTGACAAAAATAAGCTAGGCTCAAATTGGAAAATTCATAAACCAAGAAAGAAAGTAAGTTCTCCCAAAAGAGACATTTCAAACACAGATTCAATAATGTTAGAAAATTGTTTTGATAAATCATCATTAGTGGATCCAAAAAAGATATCATCCACATAAATCTCAACTGTTAAGATATCATCATTAACAATTTTACTGTACAAATTCTTGTCTATACCACCATGAGTAAAACCATTACCAATAAGATGTTTATCTAACCTAGAATACCAAGCTCTAGGAGCTTTTTTCAAGCCATATAACACATTTTTAAGATGATATACAAAGTCTGGTTATTGAAAAGATTCAAAACCTTCTATTTGTTCCACGTAAACTTCCTCCTCAAGATAACCATTCAAAAATGTTGTTTTAACATGCATTTGATAAGCAGTAAATTTTTTATAACTAGCATATGCAAGAAATATTTTTATTGATTCCATTCTTGCTACTTGTGAAAATTTTTCACCAAAATCAATGCCTTCCTGTTCACCATACCCTTAACATGCAAACCTGGCTTTATTTCTCACAAATTATCCATTTTCATCATGTTTATTGCGAAAGACCCATTTTCCACCTATGGCATTTTTGAAATCAGATCTTGGTACTAATTTCCATGTTTTATTTTTCTCAATATGATTAATTTCATCTTGTATAACATTCGGCCATCAAGGATCTATGAGTGCTTCAGCCAAATTTTTGGGTTCAGTAGAAATGTTATGCAATATAAGCATGTTCATCAATTTTTTCTTTCCTTGTAGTTAAGATTCCTGCCCACTTATCTCCTATAGCTTTAGACTCGGGATGTCTCTTGGAAATGATTCTAGAAGGAGTTTTCATATTTGTATTAGTCACTTTAGGAGTTGAACAATTTTCTTGTTCATTTGAGTCAGGTATTTTGGAATCAGCACAATCAGATTCTTGATCATCAAAATTGTTTTCAATTCTTTGAAGAGAATATTCTTCAGTATCATTTTCATTATTGTTATTGAACAAATAAATTTCACCAGACACCATATTTATGGCTTCTATAATTTTATTTAGTCTTTTATTGTAACAAGTGAAAGCATTGTTATGTGTAGAATACCCTAAGAAGATGCCTTCATTAGATCTTGAGTTGAAACTTTATAAAGAATACTTATCCTTTTTGACAAAAACATTTACAACCAAAATTTTTAAATTTTTTAACATTAGCATTTTTAGCCATTCCACAATTCATAAGGAGTATAAGCAGTTCGGACTCTTATTTAAGCCATCTTTAGGATATATACGGTTGTATGAACAACTTCTTTCCAAAATTTATCAAGCAATTTTGCTTCATTCAAGATTGTTGGAGCCAATTATTTAACTGTTATATTTTTTCTTTCTACAACACCAATTTTCTGGGGTGTACAAGGAGTTGAATATTGCCTCTTGATGTCACGTTTCTCACAATATTCAATGAACTCTTGAGAGGTGAATTCTCCACCTCGATCTGATCTTAGACCTTTTAATTTGAGGCCAGTTTCTCTCTCCACTAGCTTTCTAAATATTTTGAAGCCGTCAAAAGATTCAGATTCATGTAATAAATTAATTTTTTTAATTTTCAATAAGTTGATTTGCACTATTCAACTAAGCTTGTAAAGACTGATTTTGTTTTTCATGAGTACAGATCGGTTTCTTCAATCTCTTTATTTCTTATAGAGAATGAAGTTGATCTTCTTTAAGATATATGTCTTCATCTGAATCAGATGAAGATTCTGATTGAATAGATTCTAGTTTTTGAACATTCAATATTTCAGCCATAGACAATATTTATCCTTCCTCACCTAAATCATTACATTCTTCATTATAGTCTTTCCTTGAAAAAATACTCTTGTTTTTAAATTTTTTGAATCTTTTGTTCTAATTCCATGGTTTCTTTTTGAAAGATTTTACAAGTTTTTCATCAAGTTCATTTTGATCAGCCTAGGGACACTTTGTAGGAAAGTGTCCTAACTATCCACAATTAAAATATTTAGGCTTTCCTTGATACTTATTTTTCAATTTCCTAACGAGTAATGCTTCAAAAGCATATTTTATAGATGAATCACTGTGATCTTGTTTTACAGCCTTGAAGGCTGTTCTTTTAAAATAGAACAAACATTATTGTTAATTCTCATTTCATAAGCATTTAGAGTTCTTTGTAATTGATGCAATGTCATTTTGGAGAAGTTTTTCTTTTCTTCCAAAGTAGAAATTTTTGTTTCAAATTTAGGTAGTACAGTTCTTACTACTTTTGAAACAATATCATCTTCCTCAATTATTTCTCCTAATCCTTTTCTAGCATTCACCACTTTATCAATCCTTAAGAAATAGGCTGCTATATTTTCATCCTCAATAATTTTTAGATTATCAAACCAAGTTTTCAAAGTTATCAACTTTGATTCCTTTACTTTTTCATCACCTTGATAAAACGTTTCTAATTTTACCCATATATCATTAGCAGAATAAGAATGCATGACTTTGACAAACATATCTTTTGTGAGACCACATACAATGGAAAAGTTAGCCCTTTTATCAAGTTCATACTTGGTTTTTCATCAGGATCACTAGGTATGGTTTTGGGTACAATATATTTAGTAACAACAACTTCCCACATATGAACATCCAAAGAATTTATAAAGGCTCCCATCATGACCTTCCAAAATACATAATCTACACGTTCATCCAGTGTCATTGATACTTCAAAAATATCCCTGGATAATCCCTATAGGCAGACCTAGGGAGGGACCCTGTGCTCTGATACCACTTGTTGGAAGTACTGACTATTTGAGGGGGGGGGGATGGATGAATCAGAATAGGAGAGTTTTTACAAAA
>MU227539.1:928988-939431 GCA_018584345.1 Thuja plicata
TTCCCATGTGAAAGACATGGATGTCGGTAGGAGAAATATCTAGAAACTAGCAGTCAAAAACCTTGTCCGAACTATGGACAATGCTGGCAAAATGGATGGTGATGGAAGTTTCCCTATTAAATGCTTACTTTGACAATGCAAAGGTGTTTGTTGGTAGAAATTAAATCATGCCAACAATTTTTAAGGTACAACTCCGTAGTGTTGAGTCTGTTCATTGTCAGAATTGTTTCTGCTTCAGCTCTACTGCGGACCATCCCTCCCTTTATGTGAGTTATGAACACCATCGTTCTTACCCGTGGTTATCCAGCCAGCTAAACATCATCATATACAAAGAGAATTTACAAAAAAAACTAAGTCTCCCCTTGATAAGGTACGCTCATGACTATGCCTGCTCACACTCAATGCAATGTTCGTGGAATTCGTCATGTACTGTTATACTAAATCCTGAACATAGTGGAATGCATTATGAGACGAGAAATTTAACATAATGAAACGCGCTCTACTTGCCATTATGCAGAACGGAAGGGAAACTGATATGATGAATTCCATGAACAATGCAATTAAGAGCAAGCAGGCATAGTTACGATTCATGATTCAATTCGCTTCCATTATAAGGAGACCATTGACGTAGCTTCAAAATCATTATCATTTTCTTCTTCTGCTTGAAAATTAATGAGTATCATGGCAGCTACTGCTAGTGCCACTGCAACCTCGTATCGGTCTCTTATTATGTGTTGTGATTGTGATTCGAGACAAGTGATTGGTATGACAGCGGAGTCGCCTTTGCAAATGTGTACACCATCAATGGCAAGAGAATCGTCATCAGATATGCGCGCTGGACTCAGTACTGCACCGTTGGCACATGGGAAACTGCCAGAGGAGATTTATTGCTCGAAGATTTTAGAACGAGCTTTACTTATCTGAGGACCTTTTTACTTCAAGGCTTTTCTTGGGCTGCTGGCTCCAATGGCTGCGCCTGGCTTGATTACTTTCTCTTCCTCACGGATGGAGCAAGGCTTGATTTTCCTTCATCAACTTCGCTGTTAAATGTAAGTATAACGAATACTGATAGTGTTGGACACGAAGTTAACACAACTGCAATTATTGGCGATTTTGCGTCTTCTTATTATTTTCCCAGTGCTCTTATATCAACTGTGTCAAGATATTCACCTCTTGAGAAGACTGGCTTTCTGCATTGTCCGGTCATGCCTCTCGTTTTGCTGAGCCACCTTAACGGCATTTGGGACGTTCTCGACGAGGGGGAGTACTTGACATCTGCGAACCAGAGAATACAATTGGTAATGCAGAGCGACTGTAATCTTGTGTTGACTGATACGCAGAGTAGTGGAACGCTGTGGACCAGCGGGACTGGAGAGCGTGGGAGTGGATGCTTTCTGCGCCTTCAAACCGATGCGAATTTAGTTATATATACCGGCGATGGTGTTCCAGTGTGGGCTATTGACCAAGGGTGTGACTGTGTCAAGTTTAGCTCTTTGGTTATTCAGGATGATGGTAACCTGGTTCTGTTTCGTAGTGAGAACACCAAGCTCAACCGTGTTTGGGCTACAAACACCATGGTGTAATAGAAGCCTTCAAAGCTGGGTATTCGGGCTGTTTTTCTTTGTACTGGAGTGGGTTTCACAGTGCATGTAACTTTTATCATTTTTCGTTTCTAACTGTGGGTGTGCTTATATTCAGGTGCCCCTCCTTGGTTTCAATAACAAGCAGCCTTCGCTTTAGGTGTATTTACTATTACTTAAAAATAGCGTATGGAGCCTACAACAACAATTTATGAATATTCTGTTTGTGTTATTCTGAATTATGACCCTTCAATATTTCAAATGATGTATTATATCTGTTGGTCGATTTAATAATCTTTTATGTCTATGAAATAAACATTCTTTTATTAAAATAGATCGTCATTACAATTGTTATAAGAGGACAATAAAATAATTTAAACAACTTAAAATGAGGAAACATTTAAAATGTTTGAAAATTTAAATCATATTTGTTTGAGTTTTTCTAAAAGAAAACATTTAAAATGTTTGAAAATTTAAATCATATATGTTTGAGTTTTTCTAAACCAACCTAATTAAAGTGTTGACTTTGATAAAATCTTATAATTTTATATTTACTATATAAAATATAGTTTTCAATGAAAGAGATTAATTTTCCAGAATTCATATTTAATGTTGAATATAATTCTGGTTTAGATTGTGTATATTTTTTTGCATCAACATTTTGGACACACTCTCTGATCCATCATCCGGATGAAAGAAAGATGACAAAAATATTGATACAAAAAAGACACATTAACCCAAAAACATCTTCAAACTGATAGTTTTCATTTACTTTTTTTTTTTTATCAATAATAGTTTAATTTTATTAATATTAAAAGGATCATTACAAAGATATTCCTTATATTAAAAAGGAGCTTAAATTTTCCATATTACCTAGACCAACCCCATACTATAAACTACTAACACCTACTAAACCCAGTACACATAGATACTATTCGAACAATTAACATGTTATTTGCATCATTAACAAACTAAAAGGTTTCCTCCCAAAACCACCCAAATAAACCATAGTTTACAAAATAAAACAACAATACCCTCCACCATCAGAATCTACAAAAAACCAATACATTTATCCCCTTAATATTTAGCCCTACATTGACAACCAAAAATATGGGCATTGTAAAGCTCATATACATACTAATTATCTTTGGTTTTCTTCAGAGCGTTGCACAAGAAGTCTGAGGGATCGAGTTGTGGCATCTTTCATCACTGCTTCTTCTTCTTCATTCTCTTTGTATGAGTTTTTTTATGTGACCTTCTTCAACTTTTCCTACTCCCAGAGGAAGACCTTGAGGGACTCACATCTAATCTGGGTCTTCTTCCTCATTTCCTCCTTGTCTCACATAACACTCCACAAAAGGAAAATACACATATGGGGAGAAAATTCACTACAGTTTAGTGATTCACCAGCCTTTGCCTTGAACCATTCACCTGGTCGAGCAAGGACTTCATCTCGTACAAAAAGCTCCCCCTCTATTGATAATACATTTACGCTACTCATTTGATAGAAGATGCAAATAATAGAAAGTAAAAATGCATGAACTATCAAACCCAAGTAGTCAATTGAAATACAAATCCATACCTGAACCGTCAATAGAAATAAATGAAATTCATACAAAATGTCAAAATCCAAAATATATTCCCAAAACTCCAGTGTTATCCCCAAATCTGGAAAACTAATATTCTAATCCAATAAATAGTTTGAATTTATAGTTGTAAAAAGGACTCCCAAAAAAGAACTCAGAACTCAATCAAATACCCGAAGTGTGAACATCTTCATTCGCAACAAAGATCAATTAAAGGCCACGAAAAGATTATTCAAATCCATTAGGGAGAATGAAGAGACCAAAATAATTACTTCTTATTGCACACCTTATGAGTTGAAGAAGTGATTGTAGAGTAGTTGAAGGTGATTTGAAAGCACATATAAGTTATCTATGGCAAGTTTCATTGTTTAACTCTAATTCATCGAGAAATGTATTTTATTTGCGTAGTTTGATATTTGAACCATGAATCTTGGATATGACCCATGTTGTTGACATTACGTGATTTTCTAGAATGATTTTTAAGAAACACCCTAACAAATCTATGGAGGACACCCCATAAGGGTCATTTCGTCAGTTCCCTATAGTGTATTGCACATTGAAGATATTAGGGCATACATACATTGCAATATGGAGCAATTGCGTGAGAATGCAATTGCACACTAATTTAAGGAAGTTTCTAAGGATTCAGTTCTGAAGGATGAATTCAAGGTGTTGGTAGAGAATATATTTACTTTGTTAATGGATTTCCCAAATTTCTTTGAAGCATATTGGGTGTGATACGTCTTGAGAAGAGTACATGATAAACTCATGTGGCTCGAAAAGCCTTGTAAGATTACTTTGGAGGTTATCAAGGAAGTTACTATTTTTGTGCTAGTGGTGAAGTGCATTCTGTAAAGTCTATCAAGAAAGATATAGTCACTAATTTGACTATTTATCCATGGGATAAGTGTGTGATGATGGTAAACAACATTCTTCAACTTGATGTGAATTTCTCATCTGTGGTGCTTGGATATTAGGTATTTTATTCCAATAGAAAATTTAGTTTCTAGCACTATAATTTAAGTTTTGTAAAGAATGGTGAAGGAAGATGCAGATTATAATATCTGTGACTCACTGAGAGAGTGAATTTTGGAGAAGTTGGAAAAAATAATGACATACAGGTAGCAACATTTCAAATATGGATCATTATTTGTATGCATATTCTTCTATTTTTTAAATTTCTTTCCTGGAATTGTCAATGTTTTTGATAGAAAAAGTAGCAAGAGGGTGCTGGCCCGTGGAACATGGGACTAGTAGCACATTAACAGCATATTAATAGAACTAGTCAAATCTTACAACAGTTTAGCAGGGTATCACAGACATCAAAAGTTCTGCCTCTATCAAAAACAAAAGTAACAGTTCTACTCAAAATGATTAAACCAGAGTAATTGCTATCAATAGTAGCATCAAAAATATTGTCACTAAGCCATGCAGGGCTCAACCAAACCAAAATAATAAACTTAACATTAACCCCAAACACAATAATTGTCAATGTTAAGTAGAAGCAAGATAAGCCTTTAACTATTTAGATTAAGGAATTTTATGATATGCTTTGACACAAGTCAATAAAAAGTACTCTATGGGGTTATTTTAAAAGTTTTCAAGAATCTATGCAATTAAGATACACAATCCCTCCCACGATTGTTAGAAAATATAAGAAAAGTATATGTTTATGGTTCAAATTGAAGCATGTGTGATGAAAGTAGTAGAACCTAGGACATTATGGGTGATGCCTATGAGATATGAGGTGGATGGTCTACTTTTTGAAGCCTATGCAGAAGACATTGTAAAGAAACCTATAGACAACAGTGAGAAGAGGTTTGGTACTTATGTAGAAAAGAGCCTTAAGATACATGAAGAGGTTACAATACCTACACGGGAAAGGAAAATAAAAAAATTAGTTGAGGTGATGAGTGGAAAGATGGGATTTACTAAAGAGAATATGTGAGAAGCTAGGAAGATGTTTGTAGAGCAAGAGAAAGAGAAAGAGAAGGAGAAGGTGGTAAAAGATCCTATAGATGTTGATGCTGATACCCCTCCATTATATATAGCTTATGTGTCATCATATAGAGGGAGACAAACTAGAAGTTCATTTGTTGTAGTCAGTTTTGTAGAGAAGGAGCTTTCTATGGCAAAAGAAACCTACACCAAATGAAAGTCAAGCTAAATAAGTCAAATCAAAGGATAGTTCTGCATCCATAAGAAAAAGAGTAAAAGGAAATTCTAAGAGAGATTACAAACTAGAAAGGATGATGACAAAGATGAAGCCATTGATTCAGATGATGCAGTGAAAAAGTTGAGGACTGATGGAGCTAAAGCAACGAGAATTGTCAGAGATCATCCATTAGGAGAGCCTACAAATAAAAATCCTAAACTTGACTTAGGTAAGCCATAGTAATCTGCAAACAATTCTATTAAGAATATGATTGTTCATGGAAGTTTTATTCAAGTAAAGAGGTATTATAATAGATATTATAAAAATGAGAAGAGATTAATTGAAAGAGTTATTTTCTACCTGAACAAGTATAATAAAGCCTTGATTGAACTAAAAGGAGAAATACTAGGTGAGTTGTTTAATATTTTAGAATGAAGAAGACTAAAAAATCAATAGAAAGATAAGAAAATAAGAGAGAATGTCTTATTGCAACTTTGCCCAGTGATTTCTATACAACAAATGGATAGGATACTTGAGTTGGCAAAGAAGGTATTCTGAAGTAAGACAAGAATCAATATTAATTTTGATAGGAAAGACTGACGAGATAGTGGAGGAAACTAAGAATGTGATTATAAAACTCCTAAATTACAACAATATTGATGTTGCACCGAAGGACAGTGAGAAGGAAACATATTTTGAACCATTAAACACTATGGATACACCTATTCATATGAAAAATGAATAACTTGATGTGTTTATTGGAGGGGTTCCTATTACATTTTTGGTGCATCCTATGATAGTCAATGAAGGTCAACCTAATGTTATTATTGTGAATCAATTTGAAAATGACTATATCATTGGTGAGGAAAAGAAGAATGTTAAAGAAACACGAAATGATGTATAAATAATTGATTATGTGATAACATATATTAAGACACAAGAGGATAAGGAGAAAGATAAGGAAAAAGATAAAAGCACATATCAAATTAATGAGGTGATGGAGGTTAAAGTTTCTGATGATATAGTTGTGAAGACTAAGTCAAGATATACTACTGAAACAATGAAAGAATTCCTTGTGGAAGATACAAAGATAGATAACATGACTATTCAAGGTCCTATGCAGTTGGACTCATTGAGTCCTGTTAAAATGATGAGACTTTCTTCCATGGCTCAAGCCAAAGCAAGGGAGAAAATTTTAAAAATAAACATGAAGGATAATGAGCACTTGGCACTTGTATCAAATGTGTTGGGAAATATTAGGAAAACATATGGTCGAGATATAAATGATTCTCTATCAGGCCAGCTAGAAGGATTACTAAATGTTGTTGACTCACACTTTCATTCTTTTATGGGATTCAACTTTGGTAAAGTTGACGAATGAATTTAAAAAAAGATGATATGGTGAATTGATTTCCTCTATTACACAAGATAGAAAATCATTGGGGATAGGTATAAAGGAGTTAAAGGATGCTTTGAACAAAGGTGGCTACATCTTTAGAAAATGTATTGATCATCCCAAGTATGTTTCTTATATTGAAAATATAATAAGGGAGAGTGAGGATGAGCTGGGAAATCTATCTAGATCATATGATTCATTTACAACTTCAGCTTCTAGTTATGCAGTTCAACTCACATATTCGAATGATAGGATCAAGACATTGATTGTTGAGAAGGCCAAAGTGAATGGAAGGACCATTGAACTACAAAGCCACATCACACCAAAGTTAGCCATTTTGTTCATTGGCCTAAACATGGTAGAGGTAGATTATTCACATCCTGATGTATCATATCTTGCAGGTGCATAAAATATAGCATGTGCCATATTTTGAATAATTCACATAGTTGAAAGCATGAGGAAGAACTAGGATATTGATTTTGTAGTTATGAAAAAATACTTTTTTTGATGTATTCAAACTTATGTAAGTATATCCTACATGCTTGTAGAAAAATTTTGGTTTTGTTTTTGACCTTTTCCATTGATGTCAAAATGGGGGAGATAAGGAGTGAAAAATAAGAGATGTAACTTGGGATGAGCTCCGTATTGTGGTTAGGGAGAATTTTTTTGAGTTTGGCAGTTTGGCATTTTATTTTGACACTTAGTCATTTTTCACTAAGTGTTTCCATCAATGCCAAAGGGGGAGATTGTTGGTAAGAGACACTGATCTTGTTAGTGTATATGTTGTCATTTATGGTAACTATACATTTTTTCCATGGATAATTATCATATTGTTGTGATATAGAAGGTTAGATTGTAGATTAGGCTATGTATGGGAAAACTGCCACAATGTATAGAGTTTGGTATATGGATCGGTATATGAAGGTATGATGTTATTTTGAATTACAAACCTATTAGGAGTTTTAGAGAGGTATAATATACCTTTTTTATATGTTTTTAATAGTTAATGTTATCAAATGTTCAAATTAAAGCTTTATCGGTATTAGGTATATAAATAATAGTGAAGAATAGAGATAGTTGATTATTGGAACAATCAACGATCCTATCTTATTGATGATCCCATTAGTTGGATAGTTGTATTTGATGGAGTCGGCATGCATGTTGATATCTATGTCATTTTTTAGGTTAAGAAAATGTTTTGAGTTCGGATCTGGCCAACACATCACATGCTATTCATATTTGTCTTGAGGCTGACTGATTGAGATATTATCTTTGCTAATGGGTATATAAGCTCAATTTTTTGTAATAATCTATGCATGTGACATTTGGACAAGATAATGATAATTTGTGTATGTGTGATGGAACAGTGATTAGGGGTTTGATTGTCAGATAAGAAGATTTACATTGTACTTACATAGAACTGTTCATGCATAGTTGATATATTCTCTACCAACACCTTGAATTCATCCTTCAGAACTAAATCCTTAGCAACTTCCTTATATTAGTGTGCAATCACATTCTCACGCAATTGCTCCAGATTGCAATGTACATATTCCCTAATATCTTCAACATAAAATACACCATAGGGAACTAATGAAATGACCCTTCTGGGGTGTCCTCCACAGATTTGTGAGGGTGAATCTTAAAAATTGGTCTATAAAATTAAGTAATGCCAATAACATGGGTCATATGAAATATTCATGCTTCAAATATCAAACTACACAAAGAAAATACTTTTCTCGATGAATTAGGGTTAAACAATGAAACTTACCATAGATAACTTATATCTGCTTTCAAATCACCTTGAACTACTCTTCAAATTAACTATAGTTACTAAATTACTGATACCCAAAGATCTAGATTAAATATCTCTACTTCCACTTTGACTCCTGAGACTAATTCTACTTGCCACCAATCCTTTTTCCTAGCCACTGCTAGCCTACCATGCTCAAAAATAGAAAGAGATATAGAGGTTTTTGTAGCACCTGAATCAAATAATATGAAAACAAAAGTATTTTTGAATAGACCTAATGTCTCAAAGACTGTTCCCTAATGATCAACCTATCGATGATCTACAACTATAAATACTCGATATGATCTACCTGCGCCACATATCGTGGGCTCAAAAGTGACCTATCTCTGACTAGTAGTATGAGATAATCTCTGAGGGAAATAAGTAGGAATATTTCTTGTAAAAAAATAAATTTTCCAAAAAAAATGCTCCAATATGCTCCCAAAAATTCAATCATTGTCATAGTGAATATAATAATGCATCAACAAGACAAAATCTAAAAAGAAATATGGAGAATTGTTCATTTATGGTCATACTGCTGGTACATTGCTGATGAAGTAAACTTGTTTTAATAAAATTTTTGAAATGGTCAAAACTAAAACGCAACCCCATTTAGAAACAAGGCGATGTTTCATTTTTTAAACATCACCCCATTTAGAAATGGGGTGACGTTTCATTTTTAGAAATTCTATCCCGCAACATACACTACAGGAACAGGGTGACCTTCTGTAAGCAGCACCCCATTCCCACAATTTTAAAATTTACCACCCAATTTTATTCGAGTTTACCTTTGGAAAAGGCTTGGTCAACTGACCCTGAGCTTTGGAGCTGGTTTGACATGAATATTGGAGGCCATTTCAATCTGCAAAATTTTTTAACACTTTGTACACATATTAGAATGAGATTTCTGCATAATTTTTTATCAAAAAAATCCCACTAAAGATATTACTGTGTATATTTTAAATATATAAATTATTTATATATTTGATTACTTTTTATTTTTTATTGATTTTATGTCAAAATAGGTCTACAAACCTCTAGAGAATGTGATAATTTGTTATTTTAATAACTTTTCATTTTCAAAGTTTCTTGAAAAAAAAATTATATGACATCAATCTAAAGATAATTCTAAACAATTAAAAAAAATAAAAAATTATATGTTTAGATCACACTATGCTTGTCGTACACAAGAGACTTTAAAAATAACAATTATGGCTACTAGAAAAATAATTAAAAAATTATTGACTAAAAAAATACAAGAAAATGTTTTCATCAATCCTAACTTAGTTATGCACCATCCCAAAAGGATTCATAGAAATAGTTTCATTTCAATCAAATTTAGTTTGTCATACACCGACCTAGTATGGTCCTGAAAAAAGGAATTTTAAAATGTGGGTTTTAGTAATGCCTATTAAAAATAAATAATTATCATCATAGTTTTTAAATAAATTACGTATTTGGAAAGTAGACTATGAGTACTATAACTTCTATTATTGAATTTTTTAAAGATTCAATCTCTAAGTGCTTCCAATATTCAGCTCAAACAAGACAAACTTGAAAAAATAGGAAAAAAAATTCCACTTTTTTCCCAAAAAGTGGACTCAACTTCTTGTTGACACCCATTGGTGTTAATGTTGTTGTTGTTGGAATTATTGAATTCATACATAAATTTGTGTGCCATCATTTCTTGTTCTTCTTTCTCTTCCTCTTGAAAAGGTTGATATGGTGATAGATGTGTTGTGTTTGAATAAGGTATCTCTTTCCTAAGGTAAGTCTCATCTTCTTGTAAAGATATTTTCCTATAATGAGATTGGGTGAAGACTGAAATTAACAAAAAAATGATGCTTCACTATTTTGATCACCACTTGATTGATTAAAATTTAGGTTGATTTTTAGATCTGAAGATTTTTTTTGTTTATAATCATGAATCTTCA
>MU227540.1:18452-71958 GCA_018584345.1 Thuja plicata
TATTTAATATATAATATTTAATATATAATTCAATATATAATAGATATTATATATTATCTAATATATATAATATATATAATATCATATGAAGTATGGAGAAAGGGGAGGGAAAGAGGGAGAAAGGGGATGGAAAATTAAAAATTAAAAATTCTACCGGCTTTATCGGGTACCCGATTAGGCTCGGTATTGCTTTGTGCAGCATACCTACCTGGTCAACTCTTCAAATGTCTCAAAAATATGTTTTTCCCCTGTTTCTCTGAGTTCCAGACTTCGACCATGTAGCTGACGACTTTTTTTTGACCCAAATTTGATGAAACAAAAACGGTATCTTCAGGAGATTATCAACTTTCTATCGATATAATTGCTGTCAAATTTTGAATTCGGTAAGTAATTATTAGTTATTTTCCAATTGAGTTATCTCTAAAGTGCTGATTTATATACTGATTGAAAAATGGCTATAAATTTCAGACGGTATAACATTTTTGAAAACTAAAAAAATGCATCACATTCTATGCTTCGCCTACTATAAGAAATTTTTTTATTTTTTTGGATTTGGTAAAGTTTTCAATGAGTTAAGGTGGTCAGACATGGGAGTTTTTTTATTCTGAAAACATTTTAGCAGATACTTCATAATTAATTATTTTTTTAGCATTAAATTACACAAAAATATGCGTCACATCCGGGAAGGAGTCTACTACTTATATATAGAATCTTATAAAAAAATATTATCATTTGATTATGATTAAGGTGGTCAGACATACACCTACTTCTTATTTTTTTCCTGAAATTTTTGTACCTCTGCATTGAAATCTATACTTTTCACCAATCATATTAACTTTTTTTCAAAAAAGGCCTAGTAGTTTAGAAACTACATTCAATTTCCTACATATTCTATTCTTACAACTTTTTGATATTAAGTTGATAGCTAGTTCAAATTTTCACGTCAAGTTGACTAACCCTGATTTTGGTGATTTTTCATTGCCACTTAAGGGCATAGTTTGGCCCCCCATGATCTTGCACATACCCAAATCCTTTACTTATCTCTGCCAGCTAGATATTTTTTTGTTTGTGAACTCCAGTTAATTTTGATGTTTAACTCTTTGATAGCTTCGGTCAACACTTCATTTCTCCTCGGGATTCTCCATCGGTTTACACTATGTTTCTGGTCGTCAGTTATGCTTGTGATTCTTCTCATCAGTGTTCTTTCTCAGGCATCACTGTGACTTGACTTTCAGTGATCTATGTCCCTCGGGTTCCACTGACCGTCGGTGTTTGAAGTCACATTGTGAATGCTTATCTTTCATGCATTACTGAAAGCATAATCTTTATCTTTCTGATTCTCTGAAGTCTTTGACACTTTGATTATAACCGATTAGATTATATCAAGTTGAAATAAATGAAAATACAATCCATTAAATAATTTAATGTCTTGCATTATCCTTCTACATCTCGATGATCAACTTAACATCTTCAAACATTCAATCAGTTACATGTCATCAAATATTAAACTTGAACTAAATCATAAAAGCAAATAAGAGTATTAAACATGAACAAGCTACAACAGACTAGAATTAAAAGATTTATTCAACATCATGATGATAAATAAAGGTAATCTCCAATAAGAAAAATTAATACAAATATATATATCAAATTATAATGTAAAATTTGTCTAAAGAGTATATACGTAAATATAATAAAAAATGTCAAAGTTGTCTAAGAGTTTCCAACTCTTGAAAATACACCTTGATGAATAAAATCTCTAAACAACACATTCAAAATACTGCAGTGACCCAAAATTTCTAACAAATAACACCCAATAAACTTATTGATCAACTATGTCATTTTTGTCAAATACTTTAGTGGCCACCATGTGAAAGTTCCCTCTTTTTCTTTCAGACAAATAGACCCATCTATTTTGTCTTCATAAGGAAAGGGTACATTACTTGTCACCCTTAAAATGATTACATTTGCATCTCTACTTCCTTTCAAGTTGATTCCATGTACAATAGAGAAGGAGTGAATCCGCCCAATATCGATAACATCAGCATCATATGGATCTAACACATTAACTTTGTCCCCTTCTTTGAGTTCGTGATCAATACATTTCTGCAAAAAGAAAAAATAACCCATTAGATTACATAGGTAATGAAAGGCAACAAATATAATGCAATCATAAGTTTATTAATAAAAAATACCAAAATTAATTTTCATTCCTATTGCACTTCCCTTTCTTATGTTCAAGACTAAATTCCTTGGAACACCATCAAAAGACCTGGGCTGAGAAAGAGATTTGATAATTGTTTCTTGTTGTTGAAGTTTCATGGTTGCGGGTGCACATTCACTCGCTGTAGATGGGTGGACATTGAGGTCTATCAAGGTGTTTTTTTTTGTGTTGCTTTGATAAGATTGTCCTGCATGTAGTTAAAATTGATTAAAGTTTGGTAGAGAGGAAATAGCATAAAACAATGGTGTGAAAATGCAATAACAACAACGTTATGTGTATGAGAATCAATGCTTAAGGATAGTGTTCTGTATATACAAATTCAGAAAGATGATGATCAAAATGATGCTTTCAACAATGCAAAGATACATTAGTACAAATTAGAATTAACTCATTAGTAGAGTCTCTTACATGATATGAATCTGTAGAATTATGGTCATTCCATGCATAAACTATAGGCTGAACTGATGAAGTCAATTGTGAAACTTTCTTAGTGAGAGTATGTAAATAACTGTTATCCATTTTTATTTCCCATGCTTAATAAGTGTAGCTGGGAATATTTTTCAGACAGTTTTAAGGGTGCATCTCGGTTATTAATGGTGTTTTTTCCAAGAAAAGAAAATTGTCATTAAAGTATCACTAAAAAATGCAATGGTTTACAACAGAAAATGATGATGCAACATTGCTAAGTTAAAAAAATCATCTCTTTGTTCATGAGTAAAAATGTGCAATATCCCATACAAGCCGTGAGAGTAACTATTGGTGCACTATACAAGGAAATGATTTATATAAAAGTGAAAGCATAAACAAAGAGAGGGAATCTGTCATTGCCTCATAATGAGGAACCCCACAGTTGAGTAGCTCCATCTTCATTTCTAGTTGCTTCATCATCCAAGTACCTGCAAGGGGATTGAGAGGTGGTGTTAGAACTCGAGATACAAAATATTTATGTATAAACCATCAGTACATGTATAATTTACTCATATATTTCATTGTAATAGTCGAAAATCATCATGTGTATTGAAGGAAACTAGAAAGACATTATTTTAGCATGTGAGAAAAATGGGCTCCCATGAGGGTAGAGCCCAACATGTTGTTGAGTGACACAATTGTGCTATAGAAATGAAAGTAAAGAGATAGAGCATCAAATATTGTCAGTGGATGCAACCACAAATTTGAATGGTAAATTTGAAGAGAAACTAATAAGAATCCAAATAGTGTTATTTTGCAATTTTAGTATTTTTTTATTTTTTCTGATTACAGTCACTTTGGACACATAGTATGGCCATGTATGGACACAAAATACCTAAGACTATACTTAAAATAAATTTCTTAGAGTCTAATTTAATTTAAATCAAGTTTGATTCATTTTCATGGAGAAATGAAGGAGTTATGTCCATTTTAGTAACAACGCCCTGTTGACAAACATTTTTTAGAGATGGCAGCCAAAGAAAATAGTGGTACAACTACATATGGAATACTAAAACCCTATAAATTGGTGAGTAAGATATTGATGTTACAAAAAAACTATATTCCTTCCAAAAAAAAAGTTTTAATGTTTAAGTAGTCAAATAATTCATTTTTCAGAAACTACCATGTTTTTCCCTATGTTGCATGTATGAGATCAAAACATTCTTTCCAATGATAAAATTTAATGTTGTTATGATATTGGAGCAGCCCAATCATCATGAAAAAATGAAAATACCAAAGATTATAACAACTTTTGTTGTCACAAAGAGGAAGAACAATGATAGTCCAAGACTAATCACAGTGATATTTAAAGAGACACAAGTTGTCATTTAAAAGACTGCACTTTTATAAACAACAATGAACAGAGACAGTGGTGGTCTTAACCTGAGCAATGGCTATTGCTAAAAGCATACAAAAAAATCCATGTATTCAGAAAACCCAAGATGTACAAATGGAAAACCCACAGTGATATTCAAAAAATGCATAAAGAAAGAGAGATCTAATGAATGAGGTGGAGCCCAAAGTTTCACTTACACCATTTAACGAAAATGGTAATATGTTGTCCATAAATTGCATCAAAACAATGTTATGTTTCTTGCAAACATTTGATATGGTAGAGATCTTAGAATGTAACTATACAAAAGAGAAAACATAATAGACAAAATGGCACAACTCCATGGATAATCAGCAAATCTAATATTGAATATAATTCTTCTCATACACTAAATACCATGATATTTTCAGCACTAGATGGAAGGAAAAGAATATCAACATTAATGTTGTTATGGAGCAGGAGAGATTCATTGTTAAAACAATGAAGGAAAGAAAGATAAATTCTGCTATTCAATCATTTCAAACCCTCATATGCAAATGAAAATCTATGATCATTTTTTAGATTTCTGTAGCCATCTATTGAAAGGAAAAAATAATTTCAAGCTGCAAATACACCAAAAAGTGAAGACGTGTGATCTAAGAAATACAAGAAGAAAAGAATGTTCAGACTTTTTATATAGACAACAATAGAGATAAGTATTTTCATCACTTTTGTAGATGAAGAGATTCATTTTACACAAGAAAGAAAATGGTTTCCACTATCATTAAGAAAAATATAAAGAGATGAATCTCAAAGCTTTCAAAATCTTTCAAAAATATTCAGAAAATTAGAACCCAAAAGATGTAAATACACAGGATGAAATCAATTCTTCTATTTTATTCAAAGGTAGAGGGTTCGAATCACAAAGAAGAGGCTCATAATACCTAAGATTGAAGTCACTTTCAGCAAGAGGAAGAGGAAGTTTTCCAAAAAGTCTCCAATAGTATTCAGATTTGAACAGAGATCTTCAAAAAATCAGAAAATCCATGACCATGGAAACTCCCAAAAGATATAAATGCGCAAGAGAAAGGAAAGGTGAGAAAGGTGCGTGGGTTGTCAAATATGCTTCTTAAAACTATAAAAATCTCCTTTAGCAAGTTCCAAAAAACCCCATTCATAGCGGCCCAAGAAGAGCTTCGTCTCAACAAAAGAGAACAGCAAAGGAGTGACTTCAAAAATCTCTGCAAATGCATTCTAAATCCAGAAAAATCCATAAAAAATTCTCCAAGCAAGCTTCAACAATCCCTCTCTTCCCTCATGGCGGCTGCTCCAGGCAACTCAAAGAGAAAAAAATGAAATGTTAAACAATAATTTTAGGTTTCAAAAGTCTTTGCCAAGGCAAAGGTTTTTTTTGCCTTTAATATTTGTTAAGTCTCATGTCCATAAATCAACATGAGCTCTTTAGGGCATTTTTTCATATTTGTAAATATGGAAAAGACTTACTAATATAATGATTTATAAATCTATCATTCTATCAATATAGTTTTTGAATTATTAAATCATATTAATATATGATAAATTTATAAATCATTCTATTACTATTGTTTAATAATAAATGTATATGGTATATTGATTTTTTAAAATTATAATATTAAATACATATTGGCTCACTTGTTACTGCTCATTTGTTACTGCTCACTATTTCCTTGCACATTTTTTTCCCTTAGCATCTCCATTATATGAAAAAGATAGTGATGCATTAACGAAAGGAGAAAAACTCCACCGATGAGTAATAAAAGTTAAAAAATGCAAATTTTAATTTTTTCATAAAATATGTGAAGGCCTTAAGACTATATCAAGAGGCCACAATCTCTTCCACCCAATACGTATTTTTAGAGCACTAAGCCATCGAGACGGCCGAATGACTCACTTATAAGGTAGGGGTGCCATGAGGGGGCTGACTTAATTAAGCTCTATGGATTATGATCAAAAGAAAAAAAAAGAAAAAGGAATAGAGGAGTAATAGTCATTTTTTATTCATTTTTATTTGTATGACTAATTATTTAGTTTTGATTTTATCTGATGACCAAATTAGTCATTTATTTAGTCAGTTAGATAAATTTTAAAATGCAACCTTAATCTAATGAGAATAGTTACCATTTAGAGATCTTGGCAAATAGTGGTCAGAATAATGTTCGCACAATAAGTATATTGGAAAACACACATTATTGGTGAAATGCAACTTCTAAGAATATAATTATATGATATTATCAAATGTTAATGTGTAAAGGAGTATTAATCATTCATTTATTCATTTTTATTATAAGGGTAAATAATTAGTTAGTCATTTATTTGATCATTTATTTAGTCATTTTACCCGATGACCAAATTGGTCATTTATTTAGTCATTTTAGTTGTGATTTTACCCGATGACCAAATTGGTCATTTATTTAGTCATTTATATTTGTGAATTGCAAAATAATGGTAGAACATGATCATTTTTAGTCATGTGATGAAAAGTTTTAGTCACCTGGTCATTTATTTCCCCAAATTCTACTCGTGTTATTTTGTCAATTAAGAACATTGCATTTGTTGTATGAGCTTTTATCACTGCATGTTTTGTTGTTTGGGAATATATAGATTGTCGTACAAGTTTTGACTCTAGTATGTTCTCTCCATTTTGTCATCTCATAAACAGTGAGCATTTTTAAGGGTCATAATGAGATAATTTTGATTTCCTAATTTGTGACATAGTTTATGTGATCTTTTTGCTCTCTAGTTTTGCAACCTAACTAGTGTTTGCGGGACATTTTGAGGAAGATTATCTTGTCAAATTCTCACTTGCACACTTTTCTTGCAAAATTACTAATTATTTTTTCTTGTAGGACATTTTGAGAGAAGAAAGTTGAAAACTACTAATGCTAGTGTTTGCAGGTTTCCTTGACTTCATCAACCAAACAAATTGCGTGCTTTCTTAGATGATTTCTTAGGCACGTAGCTTAACTAGGGTGTTATTTTTTGTGCAAAGTTAGACATTAGGGGATTATGCTCTTCTCTCTTTGAGAGAATTATAAACCCAAATGTGTTTGATTGAGCTTGAGAAAGAAACACTTTTATTTTGGTAAATGAACATGTGCTTGATGTGTTTGGGAGACACTATGAGCATTGAGTCTCTTTTCAAAACCCACAATGTGCATAGTCTTGGAAAAATAAAATATCACTTTGTGTGAGGTGAAGGAATATCAAGCATAAGAAAATATTTTGATGCTAAGCCAATTTGACTTTAGGGGTAGAAAGTGCTTGATTATCTTCTCTTTGTGTTTGATGTGCTTGAGACACTTGACATCTAAACTAGTGCAACAACAACACCTTTAACAAACATAACTTGACATTTGATATGAAAGAAAACAAGTGGAAAACTATCTTGGGTATCCTTTCATGGTCCTTTCACAAGAATTATGGTTTTAAGCTACAAAAACTTGGCTCACCCAACATCACTCATCTTAGTTTCCTATGTGATCTCGTTGGTCCTACGCTTTGTCATCAGCAATCTATTGCATATCAAATTGGTCACAAGTGTCGCCTAGCAAGCCGTATTCAGACCTCATAGCATGATACATTGTACCTTGTTCAGTAAACTTTCTTATCTTCTTCTTTCAAGCTACTGGACAAGAAATCATTCATACATCTTTGACATTGACTTCATCAGCCTAGTTACTCTAGAATTATAACTGCAATTGTCTTTCATGGTCCAAACGAGAAGTCAAAAAGATGATCTCGATTCCAAGGGAAAATCTATCAATGACTTTTCTCAAGGGCCAACTTCTTGTCATAAACCCAAAACATATTTTGAAACCTTGCAAAAGGACACTTCGATTCCACAACAAATAGTACCCTTGTTTGAATCATCAACCTTGGTTTCATACAATGCATCCCATGTCAGCTTACAATTTGGGGGTCCCAACATGACCACCATAGTCAACATACCAGTGCCTCTTTCTCCATAGAGAATCCCACTTCCAAAGAGATTAGGAAGTCCCAACAAGACAAACACTTTTAGAAGATGATGCACACTATTATGCAATTGGACAAAGACAAGTATTTCATGTGTCTTGTGTCACCACGTGTTAAGGTTCCACCTGACTTTGACATTGAGGGTCTCATACAACAAGAGGAAGAGTCACCCATTACTATTCTCAACCAACAACTACAAGACATGAGATGTGAATTAAGGGAACTAAAGAAATAAAAGGAACAACCTCCTAAAAATTACTCATTTGAGTCTATATGTCCCTTCCTGTTCACTACAGAATTGCACATGCCACCTTTTCCCCCAAAGGTTGAAATTTCTAAGTACAACAAATACAATGGGAAAGGTGATCCTCAAGATCACATAAGAGAATTATGTGTTCTTAGTAAAGAATTTATGCATGAGAGGACATATCTAATGTGACTACTCCCATGTAGCCTTAGTGGCCAAGCCTTGGAATGGTTCACAAAGATCACACCTGGTATTCAAACATTTGACAAGCTTGTACAAAGGTTGATCCAACACTATTCATACAACATCTTGTACACGGTTACAATGCTAAATATATGCAAAACTAAGAAACACGCTGGTGAACCATTTGTTAAATTTCTCCATAGGTGGAGAAAGATATTTGCAAGATATCCTAGAAAAATCCATGAACTAGAAAATATTTACATATTCATCAACAACCTGGTTCCTGTGATGAATTATGCATCATAAATGTGAAAACATGCCTCTTTTAGTGACTTATTTAACAACTCTATGAGGATCAAAGATGTTCTCATAAGGAAAGGAGAGCTCACCTTGAACAAAGATGCTAAATCCTCTAACAATGGCAATAACAAGGATAAGAGTAAATACTGGAATAAGAATTTTAATGTGGTTAATGATGGTGTAGTTGACTCACCTAAGTATAAGCCTAAGGAACCTATATTCAACCTCACTAATAGCATACAGACTGAAAAGCATAATTTAGTTACTCCTAACACTCCTAAGAACACTGAGGACTCTCAAAAAGATAAGGCACATTGGATGTTGTGACCCAAGTGAAATTTTACTCCTCTTGGAGAGCCTTTAGAAGATGCATTAAAGACATTGGTTTCTAATAAGGTCATCATGATCCCTAACTCAAAACCTTGGGAGCCTAAGGTAAAACCTAAGTTGTGTAATGACAATCACTACTCTAAATTCCATAAGAACAAAGGACACTTGATGAATGATTGTATGAAGCTTAAACATGTGATACAAGATTTTATCGACAATAAAACTATCACGGTTGGTAGTCATGGGTCAAACAATGACCATAAATCCTTCAAGAAACCTTTTCCATATTATGAGAAAGGAGAATCCTCGAAAGCCCCAAGAACCACAGTGAATCATAGTTATACCAAAACTCACAATGTGATACACGTTCTCGAACCCTGTGACTGGTCCATTAATGTCATTATTGTTAAGGACAAAGAAATTGATTCTACCAATGTGGTCACTCTTGGTGAATCCAAGGTCACTCTTAAAAGGTGACTTCTATGCCTAAGAAAACCATTGAGCCAATAAGAAAACCCTCATCATCAAAAAAATCTGCTATGAACTAAAATTTGGCTGATTAGTTATAATGGACTCCCACTCAGATCTCTATCCTAGAATTGCTAAAATTGTCGCCATCACATAAGGAAATCCTTGAGACTACACTTTTGGAAACTAATGTTCCCAAAGACCTTGATGTCGGTTGGTTCTAGACTATGGTGAATCACTTGACTTCCCTTCACTATCTGTCCTTCTCAAAAGAAGATGATAAGGCACTTGGTCACCCACATAACCAACCTTTTCACATAGAAGTCCTCATTCATAAGCATTAATTCAAATGTGTTTTGATAGATGGAGGCACTGGTTTGAACATCTGTACTCTTAAGCTAGTGACAACATTGGGTTTCTCCGAACATGCTATTGATCCCAAAAGGAAAATTACCATAAAAGAATATGATGAAGAGGAAAGGTCATCAAAAGGACTAGTAGTACTACCCATCAGAGTGGGACTATTTGAATGAAATTTCATTTGTCAAGTATTGCACTTACCTTTGACATACAATATCTTACTAGGAAGACCATGGATCCACAACATGCAAGTTGTTCCCTCTACATATAACTAGTGTGTGAAATTCCCATATAATGGGGTGGATATTTCTATCTCAATTGATATCGCATACTCTTACAATGCACTAAAATAGGCAGAGAGCATGGTCTCTCATAATAAAGAAGCATCCCAGGGATCAACGTCTGAAGACTCCCACATAGAACTCATGAATATTTTTGAGGATAAATTTAAAATTAACAATACATGCATGGGGGAATACTAGTTGTCCATTACTAACCTCCCTATGTCCCCTAGGCCCTACGGGATGCCATCATCATCCTTCAAATCCTCAAGCAGTCATAAACTAGAGATAGATGAAAGGACTGGCGTGGTCAAGGCTCATGTCCCTCTTTCTAGAGAAAATGAGGAAAATCCCATCCTAGCATGGATTTAAAAGGGAGAAGATCAAGAGATTAAACATGTTGAAATTTTCCTTGAGAAGTATGGAAAAGGTTACCAGCTTGCCAAGCAAATGGGATACAAAGGAAAAGGACCCTTGGGAAAGGATAAAGGATTACTAGAGCCTATGCATATGGAGTTTTGAAATACCATGGAAAAAATAGGGGTGGGATACCATGAAAAAAGGTTTCATCTTTCCCCCAACAACATCTCTCCTTGTCCTTGCATGGATATGTATGACAACGAGAGTAACAAAGAATTAGAACTCACTCCACTATCTTTTGAAAGATTGCTTAATATTCAAGATCCTGGATATCAAGGAGAACCATACATTCCATAGTCAGTCCAAAATGAATCTAGAGCTCACTTTGAACCAAATGAGGTCTCATCTCCTCTTTACAAATAGATTCCCAAATGACTGAGGTAGAAATAGCCAATCTCACTCAACAAGTTGACCCATCTATGAGAGAGATTGAACCAGAGAAAGAGACCGAGCTGGAAGTCAGACATCCAAACTGGGGGCAACTCATTCATATCTCTCACATTCTTGACCTACCTCATTTCTCAAATGATCATGTATATTCTATTGAGGAGGCTTCATCTCCAATACAAAATAGTGAGACTAAGCATGAAGAAAATATCAACAACTCCAACGACAATACTGCTGCTTCAACAATGCTCTCTCGGTACTTAGAAAAATTTGACCATAGTCACATTCAATATGACTATGGGAAAAATGCAAGACATTATTTAGAGGAAAGACACCCTAACTAGGGGAAAACTGTGGCTCCTACTCATGTGCTCAAATTACCCCACTCTATTGAAACTGACTCTAATGAGTATGAGTGGGATTCATTCTCTGATGCTACAATTGACATTGAAGTTGAAATCATTCATAAATATGCTCCTTAGTAAAAAATAGGAGAAAGTTCTAATACCACCCAGTCTTTCAGAGAAGAATTTGATTCATAATCTGAGGAGGAAGTCAGGCCTCCTCTTCCTCCCAACATAAACTGGAACTTTGGGAATAATAGTTGGGTTACTCTTCCACAAGAAGTTCATAATCAAGACTCAGAGGAGAAAGATGTAACAAATTGGAGTCTTGCATATCTTGGCATGACCCCTCATACACATATCCCTTCTTCAAGAATTTAGGTTGTGCCAATGAGTGTTTAACTAGAATGGATGGCTACTCGAGAAACAAGGGAGAATGCTAACACTAGGTCAATTGGGTTAGACTTGCATAATACCAACAACGGTTCCCATAGTCATGTTAGGGTGAATCAAACTTTAGGAAATTCTTCAGAGAGTTTTGTAACACATCTCCTCTTACTAGACAAAAAACTTGATCTTGATAATTCGGTGCTATCCTTGGAACCTGTTGAATCTTTGCCCCTTGTTCATCTTGAGCTGATTGAATGGAACCCAAACAAACCTTTGAATTTCATCTCCACACCTAACGACTATGCCCTAGCTTGTTACTTAAATTTCATCAAGCCCTACACCTCTACCACTAGTGCAATGATTTTGAACATGATGGAGGGGGACATCAAGTTTCTCACCCTAAAGAGAAAAGATAAAAATAAAAAAAAGGTCTAATGGTGAAAACCACTTTGTGGCAGTATCAGAACCAAAAATAGTAAAAAAAAAGGTGTATCCAATGGTGAAAACCTCTTTGAGGCACCGGAGAATGGGAAACTTGATCTCCTTCCTAATCACTTTCAAGAAATATCCTCAGTACTGATAGAACCAATATAAGTAGTAAATTTGTGAACAATAGAGGCACCTCAGCTAATCTACCTAACACAGTCTCTATCTGAACATGAAAAGAAATAATTTGTCCAATTCTTCATGAAAACAAAAATGAACTTTTCTTGGTCCTATTCAGACATACTAGGACTAGAAATAGATCTGATTATGCATCACTTGTCTATTTCTCCAAGAATTAAGCCGGTCAAGCAAAAGATTTGCAAAATGCATCCTCATGTAGCGCTATTAGTCAAAGAAGAATTAGAAAAACTAGTAAAGGATAAATTAATCTGTGCCATAGCATACACTGATTTTATTTCTAACATTGTCCCTGTGACTAAAGATGATAAGTATATTTGAGTTTCCACCAACTTCAGAGACTTAAACAAGGTGTTCCCTAAGGATGAATTTCCATTACCTAATATTGACATGATTATGGACCTCACAGCCGGTTATGAGATGTACTCTCTAATGGATGGCTTTTCCGGTTACAACCAGATAAGAATAGCTCCTGAGGATCAAGATAAGACCCCTTTCACATGCACCTAGTGAACCTTTTGTTGGAATATCATGCCTTTTGGTCTCAAAAATGCTGGAGCAACATACCAACGAGCTATGACTACTACATTTCATGATATGATGCACAAAAACATGGAAGACTATGTAGATGACACCCTAGAAAAAATAGCAAGAAGAGCTACTCATCTAGCAGATTTAGAAAGAATTATGGACCCAATGGAACAACTCAAGCTTAGACTAAATCCTAAAAAGTGTGCTTTCGGTGTAAGTTATGGTAAACTTCTAGGGTACATTTTCTTAACAAAAGGAATTGAGGTTGATCTTGAAAAGGTAACGACAATAATGGACATGCAACCTCTTCCTAATATTAGTCGAGTTAGGACTCTACAAGGTCAGCTTCAATCTATTAGAAGTTTTATCTCCCAACTTGCAGATAAGGCACAACCTTTCACAAGAACACTTCACAAAGGAGTTACATTCAAATGGGATGAAGGGTGTGAGAAATTTTTTCAAAAAATTAAGGAATATCTAACTAATCCACCTGTACCGATGGCCCTTATACTAGGAAAGCATCTCCTCCTTTATATTTCAGCTACCAACACATCACTGGGAGCTTTTCTAGCACAACAAGATGCAACAGGGAAAGAAAGAGCTACATATTACATAAGTAGAACTATGGTGTCATATGAGCATAATTACACTATTATTGAAAAATCTTGCCTTGTTGTGGTTTTTTCTTCTCAAAATATCTAACACTATATGCTAGCACATTCTATCAAGCTGATTGCTAGAATTGATCCTTTGAAGTATCTATTGAACAAAGCAACTCTCACAGGATGACTAGCAAAATGGGTCATGATTCTTAGCAAGTTTGATATCGAATATGCAGACAAAAAGGCCATCAAAGGACAAGATATTGCTGATTACTTGGAAGACACTCCTCTCACAAATGACCAACCCCTACTTATAGAATTTCTTGATGAAGCTATCCTACACCTCACAAAGCACGCATGGAAGATGTTCTTTGATGGGTCCTTCACTCAACAAGGTTTCGGTGCTGGAGTACTCTTTATTACACCTCAAGGTTAAAAAATTCCTAAAGCATACAAAATGATGTTCCCCTGCACTAATAACATTGCTAAATATGAAGCCTTGGAAAATGGACTAAAGATGGCCATTGAATGGAAAATCATAGAATTACATATTTATGGTGACTCCTAGTTAGTCATTAATAAAATCAATGATCAATATCAAACAAAGGATGAGAATCTTGTGCCATACAAAAGGATGATTGATTATCTCAAGAAATAATTCATGTTCATCACCTTCCAACAAGTGCCTAGAGAAACAAACAAAGTTGCTAATGCTATGGCTACTTTAGCTTTGATGCTACAACTACTTGAGCATCATTTCTGCTATGAATTCCTGGTGGAAGAACTCCCTTTCCCTGCATATGAATCACTCGAATCCCATACTATCTGCTCAATTGTGGGCACTAAACCTTCCTGGTACAGTCAAATCTACTCCTATCTCCATGACCAAATTATTCCTCCTAACTTATCTAAAAATGAAAAAAGAAACCTTATAAGGAACGCATCACGTTACTTGATCATGGCTAACGACCTATATAAAATAGGTCTTGACGGTACTCTCCTTAGGTGTCTAGAACATGACAAATCTGAGCATGTACTTAAGGAAGTCCATTAAGGTATCTACAGGTCACACTGGAATGGCCTTTTTCTAGCTAATAAATTCTTGTGAATAGGATACTATTGGCCATCCTTAGAAAAATATGCTATTCAATTTTCTAAAGTTTGCAAAAAGTGTCAGACTCATGGTAACCTCATTCATGCTCCTGTGCATGAATTGTTACCTTATATCAGTCACTGTCCATTCCAACAATGGGCCTTTGACCTTATAGGTAAAATATATCCCTCTTCCTCTAGCAAACACAAATTTATTATCACTGCAACTGAGTATTTTTTAAAATGGGTTGAAGCAGTTCCTCTCATTAAAGCAACTGGGAAACAAGTGTCCATGTTCATTTTGAATTATATCATATTTAGATTTGGGATACCCTCCTCTATCATCATAGACAATGGAGGACAATTTAAAAATAAGGATATGGATGAGTTATGTGACAAATTAAAAATTACTCAAAATTGTTCCTCTATCTACTATCCTCAAGGGAATGGACAACCTAAAGCTTCCAATAAAAACATACTAAAGATCGTGCACAGAACAGTCAGCAAGACAGGAAAAGACTAGCATCTTAAACTTAATCCAGCCTTGTGGGCCTCTTGAAATAGTATCTGCACACCTACAGGGGAAACACCATTTTCCCTGATATATGCTGGAAAAGTTGTATTGGCCATTAAGGTAGAACTACCATCGCTTTGAGTTAACTTACATGGACTTGTTACTGGTCAAGACTCTAAAATTTATAGAATCCATGAGCTTGAACTACTTGATGAACATCGAAGAGCATCATTTTACCATCTAAGGGTTTATTAGAAGAGAATGTTGCAAGGCTAGAACAAGAAGGTATGAAACAGATAATTTCATGTTGGTGACCTTGTACTTAAAGAGAATCCAAAAAATAAGCAACATCATGAACAAAAAGGGAAATTTGAACCTAAATAGCTGGGTCCCTTTGTGATCACTGCAACATTTGGCTCATGAGCCTATCAACTGTCAACTCTAGAGGGGGAAACTTTCACTAAACCCATTAATTCTCTTCACCTAAAGAAGTTCTACACTTGAGGCATTCTTGCTGGCTAGCAGCATGTACATACATATATGATCTTGAAAAAATACCCAAAAATAATAGTAAAAAGTAGGAAAAGTAAAAAAAAATTGGAAAAAGTTCTGAAAAATGATCATCCTAGTGAAAACCTAGCAACGGGCGCCTTGATGAATCAATCAAAAAAGAGAAGAAAAGAAAAGAAAAAATTAAAAATTAAAAACACAAAAAATTTAAAAATCAAGAAAAGTGCCTTGGTGAAAACCTGGAAATAGGCGCCTTGGTAGCAAAAATAGAAATTATGCCATGTGGTGAAAACCTGGCAACAGGCACCACTTGTAATCAACACTCCATCAATCAATGCATCACTTGACTATCCTAACATGGTGCCAATAGTAAATTCGATCTCTTACATTTGGAATCGATCATGCTCTTGAGTCCTAGGGTTGCATCTTGGTTCCTGCACCTATATACCTTGTCAGTTGTCCTCTTCCTCATTTTCTATCATGTTCTTCTAGCCACCTGGATAGTTTACCACTGACACACTGGTGTTTCTCAAAACCTTAATCAAATAATGTTTCTCAACACTCCCTTTTGGATAAACCTCTATTTTTCAACACACATCAGACAAAACTTACAAACTTTGCACAATAACGACAAACCAACATAGCGGTGTTCCTCAACACCAAAATCAAAAACTTACACAGACTGAATGCTTGATGATCTTTTTCTTGAATGCTTTCTATTATCAATGATTTCATACAATTTTCTTTGATTTTTGCTTTTTGGTGTGGTCCCAATGATCCTTACGTCAAGTAACTAGGGTGTATGTGGTAAGAGCTTCCATATTCAGGTGGATAAGTCTCACATCCCTTGATCCTCCTTATTTTCATGCTATGGTGAGGTTGCACTATCCTTGTCTTTTATTCTTCTTTTTTAAGTAAGGACACACTCATGGTTATCTTGGCTCTGAATGCCTTGACACTGGTGTATGTTTGCAAGATCAACTAGAGACAATATTAAGGTCATCCTAGTTCCTATACATAGGTTCTTATGTTTCCTACCATATTTTATCTGATGAAATCCATATTCATACCCTTATGGCCACAGTAGCACCAGCAAAGGTTTTATTGGCTCAGATGTCCCAAATGCCTGATGATGAAACTAAGGACTACCCATCAATGACTTGACTACTCAGTCTTGTAGGCTACATTTTCATTCCTAGGCTTATAGAAATAGCATTATAACAAACACTCTACAAAGCATTCCAAAACTAAGCTATTCCTTTAACCCATTGCTTCCTTGAATCCTATGCTAAAGTGATCAACTACATTTTATCTCTTTAAGGTTTCCTATCTACGCACAAACGGTTAGTAGAAATAGAACAAGATAAGTATTCATCACAGTGCATAGAAAAACATGGTTTGAGTATATATCATCTATGAAGAAAATATACTATCTACAATGCACATATTCCATATTCAAAAGAGAAACAGATAAAACAATTAAAGATAACACATGGAGCACAAAAATGATCATTGTATAAATATGTCTCAAGGTCTCAATGTATACAAAAAGGTGTTCTCTAATCTTGAGAAAAAATGGGCATCCTCGATGTACATGAATCATATACAATCAAATGGATCTCAAAAATAAGAAGAGGATAAGACAAGAAAGGGGACAAGCACATCTTTCTTCCTCCCTTGCCACCATCTGGAGGTGGGCGTGGAGGAGCATCTACTCTAGGTGAAGGGCCTGCTCCCTCAGATTGTGCCAAGTACTGTGAATATGATGGCACTTGCTGTGCCACAGGAAATGATACACTTTATGTCACTACATAGTAGGCTTCCCTACTCAACTGATATGTTACCTGACTTTGCAGTCCCTGGAATCTCTTCTCATGGCCCACAATCGCTCGATCCCGCTCTGCAATCTGGGACTATGCCACTACAAGCTGGTCTGTAATGCTCGGACCTGTCCCCTCAATCTCCTATTCATGTCCTGAGGAGTCTACTCTTGTGGCACTCCCTCCTCCTTGGCCTGTGCCTGTGCAACCCTATGCTATTGAACCTATCTGACAACCTCATCAAGACCAAGATTTGGGTGAGCATCCCTCATCTCCTCATTAGCCTATGATGTCAGGATCTCAACTCATATGGAATCAAGGGTGCCTCCCTCCTCTCACCGACACTATTGTCTGACTATGGGAATTATGTTGGTACTAGAACCTACTATAACCCCTACTCTGGAAGGAGTTAGACCTCTCTAGGGTACTCTATTTGGTCTGCCATGTCCACCTGTAGCCCTCTACAGGATGTCTACCTCCTTAATTCATGGTGCTCTCTCCATCGGATTTGTAAATATCAGAAAGGGGTGACAAGTGAAATAATATCTATACTTAGGCATGACCCCCACATCTTTGATGGCCTCCAAATAGTCCAAAATAGGCCTATCCAAACTTATCAACTCCTATGTGCAAAGAGCTAGAGATAATCTCGCTGACCACCCTTGATGCTCCTCATCAGCAAAACGGGCACATTCTTCCGACTCCTGTGGAATAAACTAAGTGCGACCATACTGTCATAGTACTCTACCCACTAGGAATCACTCCACAACACTAGATGTCCTCCCAAGAAAGGGGTGTGAAATAAATAAATCTTACCGCTGGTCTCTCCAGTTGGCCCAAGCCTCTGTCTGAACATATGGCCTCCAGACCACCAAACTAAGATCATCTACCTCACATCTCTAGTAGTTAGTATTCCCTAGGTGGGGCTTCATAAGAAAACATGCATACATGTATAAATATGGTTTCCTACTCTATCTCAGATCATCTATCACTCACCTACATATGGGAAGATGCTCCTAGGCCCATTTATGCAAAACTAGTACTCATGTGACCATCCCGCGTACTCCCCTATATGTGATCTCATGCATCTCATGGTACATGTGTGTGAGAAGGCACTGACCCCAACCTAATTTCTCTCACTAGATATAAAATATCTCTATTACCCTACCCCACCCACATGGGAATTCCTAATGGCTCCTATCCACCATTAGAAAGTAACCAATATACCCAGTGATAACACACTCTAATGGAGAACGTGCACCATAATGACTGATCAGGTCATCCCAAGATATGAAATTTTCTAATATTATGTGATCATGGAACACTCAGACCAATTTTTGTGTACCTAGCTGAGACGTGACATCATTCTCTACCCACTCTCCAACAAATAAAATCTGAAGAATCCTGTATATGTCCTTAGGAGTTCATCTCCCCAGTCGGTAAGTGGAAAGTATTATTCTCACTGTGGAATCTCTCCACCAAAGCTGTCAAAAGACCATGGTTAACCTAGATGTTAGGCATCTGGGATAACCATCCAAAACCACAGTCCCTCAAATGACCCCTCTAGTCATCAGAAAAATCTCTCACTAGGTGTATGGTAGGAGGATAAGTGGAGCAAAATTGTATATTTGGTAAATCTGCCTGCAAGACAATGAATAGTGAAAAGCATCAGTAATGGCATCAAAATCAGCTACACTTAGCAATAAATGATCAAACAAGCTATCAATCATGCTACAAAAGAAAGAAATCACATACTCAATTAGACAAAGACCTCAAAAAGTGCCTTTGTTTCCCAAATAAAAAAGTAAAGATGAGGGGCACTGGTATCAAAATCTGTATGAGTCACGATTACATGTGAAATGACAAAACAAAGTGAAATGAGAAAAGTAATTAAGCCAAATGACAAAGTAGGCTTGTATGAACATTTTCATATGATAGATGGGGGGTTATCCTCATGTGAAAAATCTAATGGACAGACAAAAAAAGATAGTTTTTTTATTTGTCGTATGAGCCCTCTCACCAGCTCATTCGACAAACTGGGACCTACGACCTAAAAACAAGAAAAACATGTGAAAAAGGTGTATAAGTTTGTAAAAATGAATGTGCAAGAAAATTTTATCGATGACTTACTGGAGGTGGGTAGTCTTACGACCGTCCATATCATTGCATGTACTTAAAATGATGAGTTGATACTGGGACTACCATTTTTTGCATAAAGAAGCTTCTTAAAATGCAAATGTGGATGATGAAAATGATTTGAAAATGACCGTCCAGGCCTTATACAGAGATTTGACCTAATTTTCAAAGTGCCCTAATGGAAGTGAAACTTGCACCCCTGGCTAATCGAATTGCTTTGAATCCATTTTCGGGACCAAAATCAAAATCCGACAACATTTTGATACTCAAAAATGAAAATTAACCTGATTTCACAAATGTAGTTGATTTTTGACACTTTCCTCATAGGATTTTGATTTTAGATTCCCCTTGATCAATTTCCTCATGCATTTCCCTCTCTAATCCAAAAAGTCAACTTAAGTCAAATTTGGTCAAACTTGGTCAACCCAAGCTTGCATCTCAAATTTATCAATCCTTTTTCGATCTACTGGCTTGTGCCTTCCCTCCTTTCAATTTTGTTCCCAAGGGGGCAGTACCCTTACATCAAAAATTTGATTCACATCAACAAGTTTGAGCTCTAGGGGCATCTGGCCCTATTTCAAATCAAAAAAATAATCAAGTGATTCTTATCACTGCACATCAAAAATCTAAATCTCTAAAGGGATATCAGGTTCATCGCACCATATCAATTTGATAACTCGTCTCAATCTGGTAATTGGCTTCATCAAGACTCATATCAAGTCAATTATCCCAATAAATCAATCAAATGGAAATTAGTCTCATCACACCACATCGGGTTGATTTGTCATTCAAACCTAAACCAAAATTAGGAAATATTCTTGGAGGATGAACATTCAGTTTCATCGCTTCACATCAAGCTAGATGCTTGAACTCTTTTTATCAGTCTTCTCTCAATCAATCCCGAAGTTGATATCTGCAAATATTCTCTATCAGTATTCTCTCAATCAATTCTGGAGCTGATACTTTCAAATCTCTATCGATCTTCAACTAATCAAGCTCAGAGTCGATACTATCAGTCTTCGCTCAATCAAGTCCATAGTTGATATCTTCAAAAATCAATCGGTCTTCGTCCAATCAAGTTCAGAATTAGTTCTAATCTATGAGATATTTTCATCACTTCACATCAAGCTATTTCCTAATCCAACCAAACTTCACATGTTCTTTGACTCAATTTGTTCCCAAATTGATCACACATTAGTCAAAGAGGGGCAAATGTAATCACTTATTAGTCTAGCAAACCTATAGCCCCTATTTTTGATTAATTGGTCTTAATAAATTCTAAAAATTTAAGACATTATTGCTAGAGTCTGATTATGAGAGTGCTTAATTAGATTTTCTTACATAATCCTAATCCTAACTTGTTGAATTAAATAATCAATCATCCAAGCTTAAATCTCAAAATTGCATAAAACATTGGGATAAATGAAAAAGTCCTAAGTCCCTTTTAAATTTTTTAAAAAAAAGTGAACCCATTCACACATGGGTGTGCACACAAAAATCAAAATAAAATAAATAAAAAGGGAAAATACCAATTTTTTCTTATTCCCCACAAAAATTTACCAATCAAATGCATTACACTTAGCTCACATGGATTGAGGGAAGTTGCATCTCCACCATTGATCATTCTCTTTTGCCTCTTAATCTCAACCACTCATTTCTTGGAATCTCTTATAAAAGGGATAGCTCCTTGCTCATGAAAAGAGAAGAAGAAGATTTGGAGTAGAGTTATAATGATATTTTCATTCTAGAGCTTATTTTGTGCACTCATATTTTTTACTTGTATAGTAGTTTTACTTGTGTTCTTGCATTGTTAACTTCATTTCTTATCTTAATGGAATTCTAGTTTCCTTTCATAGCTTAATGTAGATGCATTGTTCTTCTCATTTGGTAGTTTAATCTTGCATCTTAGTTCCATTTCATATATTTTTTATGCATTTAGTTTTTTAGTTCATGCATTCTCATTTTCAATCTTTTCAAGAGAAAAGTATGCAAGTTTATGCATCTTGCTCCATCTTGCATTGAATCTTTCATTTTGGAGTAGTCAAGTCACTGATTTTCCATGTCCAATCTGATGGGCAACTCATAAGAATCACACTCACTTCAACTAGAAAGAAATAAGTTGGTTTCAAGGGTTTTATGCTATGTTTTATCTCCATTTTACTAACCCCTTTTGATGTAATGGTTTATTGAAGTGTTTGGTTGCAGATTCTAATCACACATTTTACCACACACACACTGATAAGTTAGCCTAAATGCTAACACCTAATTCTACTTTTACCCAATTATAATTATCAAAATTAACATATTTAATCCAATTACACATGGTCTTGTAGGTCTTCAAACAAAGAGAAAATTTGCATGTCCTATTTGTGGTTCGAAGATTAAATCTTATCATTCAAAAAGTTTATGAAAGCGGGTGTTTGATGAGTATACACACTTCCTCCACAGAAATTATAAATATCGAATTACTGAAAAACATATTTTCAATGGGAAAAAAGAGACTACATCAAAACTACAAAGAATGACACATCGCCTATGGAAGTTGCAATATAATAGAATAAATCATGGAGGTAATGTCATTCCATCTAATGGTTTATGTTTATAATTTATATTTTGATATTATGTTTTATTTACTGATGATGTATTTGATGATCATGAAGGTTGTCAAGGCATTAATGACCACCTTCCAATGGGATTAAAAATTTATCCTACACAATTTAGTAGGTTTTCCTACTATGAGTAGCTACAAATTGTGCATTTGTTTGGTGCTATGCATATTGGAAAGAATATAATAGAGACATTATGGAAAATATTGGATAGAAGGTGTGACAAAGAAAAAATTGTCAAAATTTATACTGATATTCATGATTCCAATCATAAAATGAAATATGTCATTCAATCAAATAAAAATGGAGACCAGACTGATATAACTGCCCTTCCTTGGTTATTATTGGACCAACAAACAAATGTTATAAAAGAAGTCATACGAAAAAATTTGATTTCCCACAGGATTTGTTGCAAACATAAACAATCTCATATCAAAGAAAAGTGAATTTGGGAAAGGGATGAAAATGCATGATGGACATACCTTCATTAAGGTAATTCATTTTCTTATGTATTTACTATATATTTGTATTTTGCATGTACTTTTCATTGTACTATGTTAGAAAACAATGAAAAGATCATTTTATAATTGTTGCAGTACGTTCTACGTCTATCTCTCCCACACCACTTTGACAATAGTGTCAAGCAAGTTATATCTAATCTTGGAAAATACATGAGGTAAGTAGTGATATTTTTTGATTTTCTATATAGATATTATATTTGGGATATGTTTTACTTGTTATGTAATTTATTCTATATTATTTTTTAAAGTCTCATTTATATATTATTGCATCTTTAATCTCTTGTAGGTGGTTGTCATCTAAAGAAATTCATAAAGAAGATATAAAATATTGGAAGAGAAAAATTTCTCATCTAATGTGTGAAATGCAATAGTGTCTACCTTCAACTTTTTTCAATGCATAAGAACACTAACTCATACACTGAGTTGAGGAGATTGAATTGTGTGGACCTGTACACACTAGGTCAATGTGGATGGTTAAGAGGTGCTTGAAATTTTTGAAGGCTTTGGTTCGACAAAAAACACATCGTGAGGGTTCTATGCTTGAGGGATATATGGTATACTAGACTATGGTTTACGTTACTGAATATCTTCCTAAGTTTTCAGCAAAGATCCATGTAGATCGCATTTGGGATCCCAACCCCATTAATAAATGTGAAGGGGAGTACTTGATGTGGAAAGGTAGATTGAGGAAAGTGAGGTAATTATAAGATGTTTATATTGTATTGTAGTTAATTAATTTTTAATCTTCAATATAATTTAGTATTTTATTGTAGTTAATTAATCCTTAATCTTCAATATAAGTCAGTTGTAAGTCTATTTATTCATTGTACATCTGGTTGAGAATGAGATGCACTACATTTGTATATTGAAAATAATCTTGATTGGATGACGGTATGGATTGAACGATGTCAGCATTCTCATCGCTCATTAACATGGAAAGGTGTGGCTTCATTGGTTAAATAAGTTCATCACAATGGAGATTCCAATGTTACGCCAATGCAAATTGATTTAGCAAATGGTTTAAGCAATACAGAGGTATGTAAAAATCTATTAATCAGCCATATGTTTATCAACTCACGATGCAATAATTTTTACATGTTTGACATATTGTAGATCAAACACCACAAAGCTATGTGCTTCAATGGTCATAACTTTTTCATCAAAAAGTTGGATGACACGAAGAAAAATTGTGATTCTAGGATAACTACAGTATTTTAGGTGACTAATATCTCATCTATAAATGAAATACATGCTCAAGACTCTCAAAATTGATACTATATCTTTTTAGATGATATACTTGAGTGTGACTTTAATTCCTTCAAATCAGTTCTACTCATCGTCAAATGGTACAGGCTACAACTAAATCGAAATGATCCTGATAAAACTGTTATTGAACATGATAATTGATATAAAATGGTTAATACAAGGTCCTTTGAGCTATTTGGAGATGAGCCCTATGTTATTCCAAGCCAATGTGAGCATATATTTTACATAGAGGCTCCAAATAAACTGGGTTGGTCATTTTTTTTTAGACATGATCCAAGAGAAATCCTGGTGACTGAAGAAGAAGAAGATGTTGAAGAAGTAGAAGATGATGTATATGATGACCACAATTGATAGTTAGTCGATGATGTTCATGACGAAAATGTTCATGAAGAAGACCTAAATGGTGATGTTGTTCATGGTGATTATGATGATGTTGATGATGATGGTGATGATGGTGATGATGATGATGGTGATGATGATGATGATGATGATGGTGATGACAATGACGATGACGAGTTAGATGAAGAAGAAGATCAATGACATGAATGAAATAAATGAGGTATGCGATATCCTTAATTTAATATACCATTGAATGAAATCCTTAATTTAATAAAATATTGACATGGAAATCCTTAATTGAATGAAACATTGACTCAGTGTTATATTTTGTGTTGAAAATAACCATGGAATGCTTATCACCTAAAGGAACAAGATTTTTTGTGCTGAAAATATTTAAAATTATCAAATTATTTAATGTATTTATTGTTTATCAAATTACTCATATATTTAATGTATTTATTGTTTATCAAATTCCAAATTCAATGCTTATGATGCTCAATTGTTGGTGCTAAATCATGTATAAATATTGTGTGATTCTATCACCCTTGGTGGAAATAGGTAATTGACTATAGAGTCAACCCTATTGTTGATGATCTTCCACATTATAAATAAATTAAAGGTAAAGAATGAAATAATATACAATGATTATGATGACTACATATTGTTCATGTTTTCTATTATGTAATTTTTTATCATACGTATCATGTAATTTTTAGCTAACATATAATAAATGAATTACATTTGCAGGAACTTGAACCGTATTGATGGAGATCATGTAAAATATCATTGATCGACAGGTATAATTCAATACACCCTATAGAAATAGTATATTATTTCCTTTCTTTCTTGATGCATAGCCCTCCTAAATTCCTCTAAGGAACCTAACTCAACCCACGGGATTCAACAAATACTTGAACCCTCTCAAGGAATCAGACTCAACTCAAGGCTTTATAGAAGGGTCCAACTTTGGTTAAACCAAGATAACATACTTTTGAACAAGCTCTCTCACATTGATCACTGTCCTTCAATCCCAATCATTGTCCCAACTCTAATCTCTCACAAATTGGTAACACACCAACCAACATATCATGAATCAACTCCCCTTCAAGACATATTAGCCCTTGTTTCTTCACCAAACTCCAACTACCAAATCTGATGGCTTATAGGGTCTTCAAATTTTCCTATCACAACTTGCATCTACTCCCCACACACTCTCCCAATGTAACTCACTACTTAGACCTGTGATAGGTCAATGCACCTTTCTTGGAATCCCTCTAGACTCCATACCCTAAGTGTAATCCATTATCACTGAACTTTAAATCCTCTTCCACTTTCTTATGACTGTCCTTATACATATCCCTTTAACACAATCCAATTTAGACTCTTTCTTTAGACTAACACTCACCCCTTAGATTCCCCCTACACCTAAGCAACAATGAGTACCCTTAATCCTTGATTAAGAAGACCCCACCCTTGACCCATAGTCAACCCTCTCTTTCCTGTGATAGTCTAGTCACTTTCAAGGCTTCATAGCATATGCTATCAATGCATGCTCCTCTATAACCAACAAGGGGTATTGTATAACATTTCCTCTCTCATCCCCCAATAATGTATAACTTCTTCTACCCTACACCAAATGAATTTACTCCAACGATCAAAGAAATTAACTCATTGCTTTAAAATCTCCAAACACCAAGCTTTCAAGAAAAACACATTCAAATGGAAAAAAAACTCATATACAGTGACTAGTTTATGGAAAAATAAGAGAAAATGCAGTTTAAAAATCATTTTATTGATTCCAAACATCAATGAACCACTTCAAACTACTTTCAAACTCCCTAAGAAACCGACTGTAACAATCTAAACCGAATGTCCTCACAATTGGATAATTAGAAAAAAATGTAAATGTTGTTAAGTTGATAACTAAATATGAAAATTTTAATTTTGCTCATATCTCGCTCATTACCAACCTCATCTGATGGATTGCAGGTACCACCAAATAGGTATTTTCTAGATGTGTCTTCCTCAAGTGACGAAAGTATCTCTTCTAGTAGGCCTTAAATAGGGAGATCAACCAGAGGTCAAAAGATTAGAAGAGAATTCAATAAACACATGGAATTTTTCCTTTCTCAAGGAGGGTCATGTTCTTATGATGTTGAGACTGAAGGCAACATCAAGGTACCTTTGAGGTACACACATCTATAAAAACAATGGGTACCCAAAGAACTGCCTCCAATAAACACTAACTTTTGTGTTAATGAGAGGATATATTACATAGCACAATCTTCATTACATGGTTTGGGCCTATTTTCCATGGACGACATAAAGGTCAGTTACAACAAAGTTTTTGAATTGATGGAGTATGTCAGAAATTGTTACAATTACAAAAATTGGATGTAGATTTTTTCAATATACAAAAAGTATGCATAGGTATGCATTGTCACCAAATTATGTGCAATGGAAAGAAAATGATCAAAGTAAAAGAGTTTCTATGTACATTGACAGAAGGCCAAAAACAACAGAGAATATTGTAGGTTTCATAAATAGTATGTGACCTGGGTCAACTAATAAGCGACCCAATTCCATATTCAAGGCACGCGAGGAAAGACATGTATTTGTATTTGCAATAAAATCAATAAGTGCAGGGGAAAAGCTGCTAATAGATTACAATTTGAACCGCATAAATACAAAAAAATTTACTATCATGGGGGTGGTGAGTACTATATATCATTTAAACCAGTCTCCAATTAAATAGCCCAATATATCATTTTATTATTAAGTTTTTTTGATAACTCTATTGGTTTCATTTCACTAACGTTTTTATATTTATTTTTTCTCACAGGGGGGTAGCAATCCATTAGATGGCCCAGGAAGGGATGTTGATTCTAGCCCTTCTTTTGTGCAGGTAAAACTCATTGTAATTTTAAAATTTAGATAGAAGCAAAATGTTATATTATTATGTTGTTTTCTTGAGGTTTTTCTACTAATCTTAAAAATATTACTAATATTCTTGTCACAAATAGGTATTTAGAGAAAGGGTAAAGCACCTACGATACCTTGAGATACAAGTACAAAGGTGGAATGGACACTATCATTGCAGGAAGAGTTCACATCTAACCCAAATCCTATCAGGTCAATAGTAAAGGCCCTTCAAAGAGTTAATCATTAATTTTTTCTCTCGCATTTGTAGTGCCTCAAAGTCTTGAGATAGAAGCGAGGGAGAAATATTTGATGGCCATAGTAGGAAACTTAGAAGTAAGATTAATGAAATCTTTAACTATAATAAAAGTTCAATAATGGTTTATATTTTATGCTCTTATATGTCATGAACATATTTATTACGGAACTATTTGCGTCCTCATCAACCTGCGCTTGAACTTGATCAGGTCATTACAGGTAGTTCAGGTAAAATAATTTACCATTTTATAAATGTATGTAATTATTAATGTGTTTAAAAAAATAAAGCTCTTGGAAAAAAAATCCTTTGGGTTAGCATTAGCAAAAAGATTCTAAAGTAAAGTTTTTGTATTCACCACTCTTTTTTGGAAAATATTTAGTATTTTGTATATTGAATGTATTATTCTTCAAGTATTGTGGACACTCCTCTATAGATGCCTCCTCCTTCAAGGTCAATCCCCTCTGTATTGCAATCTACAATGTTTTCAATGTGTAGCATGTAGACATCCACTCCTACATAAGCCAGAGTTGGTAGATCCCTCTTCTTCTCTCTTTTGTTATGTATTTATTTCTCTTGAAGTGTTTTTTCTTGGGGGAATTTCATAGTGGATTGATTTTCTACAACATGTTGGTGTTTGAAAATGTTTATTCTTTGAAATCCTCCAATATACCTTGAGACTAATTTTAGGAGTGGTTAGCTCCAAGTATGAAAGCTCTGCAAGGTAACTGTACCAACTATAGGGACAAGACTACCCTTTGCACTTATGTCTTTGTTAAATTAAGGTGGGTGCACCTAATCCAGATAACATACAACTCTTTATCACTCTAGATTATAACAATAGATGATGGTAAGAAAGTACTAAATGCTAACCATATATTCATTGACTCTCCATTACTATGAAGGACCACAATCAATAACCAAAAAATATAAAGGACCTTGGGAATGGTTTTGATGTGTAAGAATACTGAATATAACCCAAAATCAATCAAGCATGTATCTCAATATAATCTACTAATCCTTGATCAATACCTTATCCATTGGGAAATGACTCAAATGCAGATACAAAAAACAAGAACCAACTATTGTCAAAGACTCAAACCCATAAACACAACCAATCTAGACCAACCACTACTTATAAGATCCTTCTGTAGACAAACATACTGAGTCTATGTCTTATCTAAAGATGATTTAATTTGATCCTAGATCAAAACTAGGGAATAACACATATACATAGAGAAGTTATATGCAGTGAACCAGAAGATCCAAAACTCACAAGATAGGCACAAAGGAGAGACTTGTAACTGGAATAATTGCATTAAGTTTGATGAATCATGTTCATGTACATATTTGATCTAAAACATACCACTTCAATTAATGACATTAATTTTCCATTAGTATACAAAGAACACTTTTGGTAAGAATACACCAAAAGATAGGACAAGAGTGAACCGAAAATCAGATACAAAGAGATCACCGAAAATGACTAAGTACAAAGAGAACTGACAACACAACTTTGTGTGTAAACCAAAAATACAAAGTTAGAAAGATAAAGAGGAACCCGATAGAGGAACTTAATGTGTAGGATACATTGCAAATCGAGAGAAAATAAAGAGAAAATTGACAGAACCAAACTGAAAGACAGTCAACTGACTTCAGAGAATAACCGATAGTTAGTTGTAGCCCACAAAAAGTGGATCTGACTTCCACGTCAGATAAAGTAGTCATGTTCTATTTATATAATCTTTATTTTATTTTAAAACCATTTCTTTAGGGATAAGAAACATGAATGTAAGTTCTTTAATCAGTCTAACTGATTTAAAACACATAGACTAGGAGATCTAGGTAAAATTTGTAAACTTGATCTTAGAGTTAACATTATTTTTCATGAAACTTAATGAAGTCAATACATCTTATAAATAGATGATGAAATCATTCATTATACAAGGATGTGAACATAGAAAAAAGGATGAATGAAGCATATGAGCACATCTATGGATTAGATTGAAAGTTTCAAGAACCAAAATAGCAAAAGGTGAATTTGGTTATCAGAACCAAGAACAGAGGCTACCAAGAATCAGAGGTATTATTCAATCATAATTAGGTGATAATATTATTCATGTAAAATTAAATGGATCTATATCAAAAATAGGAGATTACAATTACCAGGTCAATTTGTAATTTTCTATCATTCTAACAAGTGGAGAAAAGTGTAAAAATCCTTTAAAGGAAGGTGGATTTAATAGTCCAATAATAAATCTCTTAGCCAAGTGCACACTCAACAGTGTTGCTAAAGCACCTATAGGTTGAAACAATCCCACTCTACAACTTTCCCACCCAAGCTCTAATTTCAAACTGCAGGCTCCCATGCCTGCCTCCCCTAGGGGAGATGCTGCCCCCTAGCTGACCCACCTTCTGGCCTTGATGGACCCCAAATCTCCTCTGTCACGGTCCTAGCATCTGAGTCAATGGGGGAATCTCAAAAAGTGTCCTTGTCTGTGGATACCCCGTTGTCCCCTAAACCTAACTGGAAAGGGGCCCTTATTGGAGAAGCTCAACAATATTTAGAGGCTCTTCTAGTGGATTTCATTCAAACTGAGGAAGGCACTAAATTGTCGCTCCCAGACTCAGTGGTGAATCGCACGATGGAATAATTTTAGCTGGCCCTGGTTGGTCGATTCTTCAAATTTTGACCTACCATAGAAATGGTTAGAAAATGGGTGTCTAACCAGTGGAAGATCAAGGGTTCTGTCCTGGTTTCTGCTATGCTGGGAGGACTCTTTATATTTAATTTTACCACTCTAGAGGACATGTCCTATGTGCTATCAGGTTCATGGGTTTATCGAAAGCACTTCCTGGCCCTTGTGAAATGGAAACCTGGATTCAATCTGGTGACAGATCTAACTAGAATGGCTCTGGTTTGGGTCCGTCTCCCTGGCCTCCCACTTGAGCATTGGGATGAGCAAGTCTTCTGATGGATAGGTGACTCCTTTGGCTCATTCATCACAGTGGACCAGGTGACCCATTCTAAATCTAGGTTGGTGTTTGCTAGATTATGTGTGAATGTCACTATGAATAAAATCCTACCCAACTTTGTTATTTTGAAATCTAAACTGGGTAGATGGACCCAAGCATTTGTGTATGAGAATGCTACCCTATTCTGCCAGAACTATGATAATAGAGGCCATTCTAGTGATATTTTCAAGTCCCCCAAGGCGGGAACAAAAGAAGGGAACAAGGACAAAGGAATAGCTGAGGTTCCACCCTCCATAGGTGAAGAGGAAAAGCTGGAGTTGAGGCCACCCTCGGTGGCTAACAAAACAGAATCAAAAGATCTGTCACTTGAGGAAGGTGAGATCGTTCCCCCCTGGGAGTTAGATATGGTGTGCTCTGGTCCTTCTCCTGATCTGTCTATGAAGGACCTTGTTCTCCAGCCTTTGGTGGAGCTGGTAATGACCCCCCTGATGCCCCCCTAAGGGGAGGATGACTATCCCTACTAAGGAGGAATAGCCTGCCATTGTGATTGCTCTCAATTTACAAGCCCCAAAGCTAGATGCTAAACCCCCCCAAAGGTTGTGAAGAAGAACTCCTCCAGCTCCCTAGATGGATCAGAGGATGAGGATGGGGAATGGAAAACACAGAAAAATAAAACCAATCCTAAAAAGGCTGATGTGGGAATGGAAAGACCCAGAGGAAGGCCTTCAGAATGGGCAAGGAGATCGAGAGGGTCCATAAGGGATGTTGTAGCAGGTAGGTAGCAAACCCTAGAATCTAGTTTCAAAAATAACAAATGAATTGCCTCTCTTGGAATGTGAGGGGTTTGAACAGCTCCCTTAAAAAAAATGTTGTCAAACACTACATCTTTGATCTTAAGCTGGATGTTCTACTCTTACAAGAGGTTAAAATGTCTGCTAGTAATTTTTCTACCTTAGCACCTTATCTTTGGCCGGGGGCTGCTTTCCCTTACTCTAAATTTGTGGGTGCATCTGGTGGTATTTCTACGCTCTGGAACCCTAATAGAATAACAGGTTAGTTGGCTACTTCTTCCCCTAATTTCTTTGCAGTCACCTTCAGGAAGAATGGAACTGAATGGACCACCTTCAATATTTATGCGCCTAACACTCGGTATGGTAGAGCTTCCCTGTGGGTTGATCTTGGCCATCGGCTAGATCGAGACTATTCAGCAAAATTTTTGCTGGCACGTGATTTCAACACACCCCTTTATCCCTCAGAAAAGTGTGGTGGCCTAATGGATTACTCAGATAGCATGGGGGAGCTAGCTGATTTTATCTCTTCCATAGGTCTTCTTGACATCACTCTAAAGGGGAACCCCTTCACTTGGTCCAACAATAGGAAGGGTACCCACCTCATCCAGGTGAGGCTTGATCGGGTCCTAGCCACCTCTTCATGGAACCTTTGCCTGAACTCTTCCTTGTCTACCCTCCCTAGAACTACTTCAGATCATAACCCCCTCCTTTGTTAGGAATAAGGTGTCTCAACCTTGGATAATTCCTATTCTTATTATTTTTTTTGTAAAATATATTTCTTGCAAATAATGTAATTAAGTGTGAGTGTACATGTCTAGTTGGCATGTTGATGTGTCACTCCAATTGATGTGTCGGCATCTTGAATTGTGTATAAGGAGATCATGGCTGAAATGGTTATGACAGTTTCCTATGACACGTAAGAGCTATTTCTAGGAGATTTCAATGATAGGTGAAGACATGTAAGACATGTGGCAACTGATAAAGTTGAGTACTTTACACTCTCGGAGAATGGTAAAACCCTAATATGGCTATCCTTGGAAGTTGCCCTAAAAAGGAAAGCACAATGATATAAGCATTTTTTAGGGTTATAGGAAAGGATACAAAAAGAGTGTATTGTTGGTATAATCTGGTGCTGCTGGATTTGTCTGTGTGTGTCAATTGTCTCCTGAAAAGAAATTGCATTGCAAGTGTGTTGTAACCATTGTGTTGAAGATAATAAATTGTGCAGGTTTTGGAGTGCTAGGGTTTTTTATCAAAAGGTTTTCCCCAGGGTAAATCATTGTGTCATTCTCTATTTTCTATATGCATGGTATGTGGCTTCAATATCTTTGTTAAAGTAGTTAACGAATCTGAAATTGTAAGGATTTAAAAGAATTTGCACAATACTTTCCTATAGAGATTAGTGTAGGAAGTTGTTTCCGCACCTGAGTTTTCTTACAAGTGGTATTAGAGCCTGATCAAATTTTGATCCTAGTTGTTGGATAGGGTTTTTTGAGCTAACCTCAAGTTGAGTGGGATTTTTTTTGTGTAGAGCATTCTGAATCTTATTTGCAAATTGAGATGGCAGGTACCCACCTCATCTAGGTGAGGCTTGATCGGGTCCTAGCCACCTCTTCAAGGAACCTTTGCCTGAACTCTTCCTTGTCTACCCTCCCTAGAACTACTTCAGATCATAACCCCATCCTTCTCTACTGGCTTGACACCCCTAAGGTCATCCCGGTGCCCTTTAGATTTGAAATTATGTGGTGCTCTCACCCATCCTTTAGAGATCAAGTGAAATTCTAGTGGAAGACTAATATCAGGGGTACTACTATGTTCAGAATAGCCCAAAAGCTTGAAATTATCAAAAGGGAGGTTAAAGGGTGGAGCAAACACAACTTTGAAGACTTTCGAAAAGAGAAAATGGACCTCTCTAAAACCTTAGACTCACTCCAGGCCCAATTGGTGTTTGGAAGCTACCCACCCTAGATTTAGGTGGAGGAGGAATTGACTAGACACAAGTGGCAGGAAACCCTGAAAAAAGAATAAATCTACTGGAAGTAGAGATCCAAAATCCAGTGGCTTGCTAAAGGGGAAAGAAACACCACCTTCTTCCATAGGTCTGCTAGAATGCATAAAAGAACATGTCTTCTATTATGGATGAAGGAGGGAACAAAGTCAAGGAAAAGGGTAAAATTAACCAAGCTATGGTTAACTACTTTAAGGGGCTGTACTCCGAGAAGGGACCTACATGTTTGAACAACATCCAAAACCAACTCTTGGACCATATCTAAAGTGCTATTACTCTTAGTGATAATGACATGCTTATGAAGTGGGTCTTTGACGAGGAGGTCAAGAAGGCGGTCTTCTCTATGGGAGCTTACAAAGCCCCCAGACCAAACAGATTTCCTCCGGCATTTTTTCAGGAGTATTGGGAAATTGTGGGGATTGATGTTACCAGGGCTTCCAAAGACTTCTTTAGGACTGGGCGCCTTCTTAGACAGCATAATCAAACCTACATTATGCTTCTCCCTAAGAATGAAAATCCTACTTCTATGTTGGATTTTAGACCCATTAGGCTCTGCAATACCTCCTACAAGATCCTTACCAAGATCCTGATTGGCAGAATCAAGCCTCTTCTTGACAAGATTACCTACACTACTCAGAAAGGTTTTGTGTCAGGTAGACAGATCCTGGATGTTGCCATTGCCACCCATGAAATTATCCATTCTATGGACAGAAGAAAGGTCCCAAATATGGCCTTTAAAATAGATATCTCTAAAGCTTATGACAAAGTTAACTTGTCTTTTCTGCTTAGAATTTTGGCTAAAATGGGCTTTAATGAGAAGCTTATCCAAATTATACAACAATGTACTCAAACTATTAGCTTCTCTATTCTTGTCAATGGATCCCCTGGTGGCTATTTTATTTCGGAGAAGGGTCTTAGACAGGGAGACCCTCTCTCCCCCTACCTCTTTATTATGGTGGCTGATGTGCTTAGCAGGAATCTATGTATATTGTCCACTACGGGAAGAATAAAAGGCATCAAACCTGCTTCTACCCTTCCTCAAGTTGTGTTAGAATAGTTTGTGGATGACACTTTCCTCTTTGGGTATTCTTCAGTGAATGAGGCCAGACAATGGAAACAAATCCTTGAAAGTTATGCATGGGATTCTGGACAATGTATTAACTATCAAAAGAGCCAGCTGTTCTTCTTCAATATCCCCATGGAGTTACAAAATAAGGTGCTTCAAATTCTAGGTTGTCTTGCAGCTTTGCTCCTTTCTACCTACCTTGGTCTCCCCCTCACAATCAAAGAGGTGCCCCAAGATTTCTAGAATTCCATCCTTGAAAGAACCCAGAGGAAACTTGCTGGTTGGAAGGGGAAGGTTTTAAGCAATGCTGGAAAACTTCAGCTGGTGGCCTCCACTCTCCAAGGGATCCCTGTTTACTTCCTATCCCTCTTTAAAATCAAAAGCAACATGGATGATAAACTTGAAAGGATTTAGAGAACCTTTTTGTGGGCGGGGTCTGAAGAAAAGAGGAGGATTTTGCTTGTCAATTGGGACACTGTCTACCTCCCAAAAAGAATGGGTGGCCTGGGTCTAAGAAAAATAGGTCTGATGAATAAGGCCCTTACTACAAAGGTGACATGGAAGCTCATAGAGGGAAAAGTGAACTGGTGCAGATTAATGGAAGCTAAGTACCTCCAAGGACATCCCTACGGGAGGATGTTCCACAATAGTGACCTCCCTAGTGGATCCAAACTCTGGATGAACATATGTAAATGTAAGACCCTTCTGTCTAAAGGAGCTTTTTGGCAAATTGGAAATGGGAGATCCATCAGATTTTGGAATGACCATTGGATCATGAATCAACCTAACTTGGGCCATAGATTCAAACCCCTTATGGACTATCTTAGACCTAGCCTAGGTAATAGAGTCTCCAGCTACATCAATGGTAGAGACTGTATGGATATACCTAATCGGTTAAGGGACAGACCGGACCTACAACACTTGGCCAAGGATCTCATGGAAAACCTGACTAATATCAAAATTTCAGGGCGTGATGACTCTATTAGCTGGGTCCCCACCCAGGCTGGTACTTTCTCTATTAAATCTACTTACAATCTACTTCTGAAGGAGGAGAGTAACCCAGGGGACTGGAAGAAGGTGTGGATCCCTCAGCTCACGCCAAAAATATTTTTTTTCTGGTGGACTCTAATGCACGGTAAGGTCCTAACCCAAGATAATCTCATAAAGAGAGGCTTCTCCATGGAAAATAGATGTGTCCTATGTAAGAAGGAGGAAGAAATGATAAACCACCTTTTCATCCACTTTGACTATACCACCAGCATTTGGCAAGGGATTATTGTCAAATTGGGTATCTTGTGGGCCCTGGGAAGAGAAGTGCATCAATTTAACAACTGGAAATCCCCTTCCAATCACCCCCTACTACAACTCCTCTGGTGTATGCTTCCCCCTCACATATGCTAGACCATTTGGAAGGAAAGGAACAATAGGATATTCAGAGAGAATAGTAACCAGCCTGAGACCTGTCTCCATATTGGAACTAAGCTCATGTGTGAGAATGCCAGGATGGCTAAATGGAAGCTCCCCTCCTATCCTCTTACTGCCTGGGAAGTTAGAATTGCTGACAGCTGGAACCTCCTAGATGGGTTCTCCAGGTTTGACGATGCAAAAAGGATAGCTAGAAATGCTACCAGATGGACCACCCCTCCCAGAGGATGGACAAAATTAAACTTTGATGGGGTAGTAAATAATCTTGGTCATGGAGGGGGCGGTGTGCTGAGAGATCACAATGGCACTTGTTTGCTGGCTTATGCTGGGCCTATCAATAATTGCACTATCACCTAGGTGGAAGGAATGACCCTTCTCTGGGGGATTAAATTTGTGAAACAAATGAACCTCAGACAGCTGGAAATCGAGGGGGATTCCAAAGTAGTTGTTGAGGCCGTCAATACCGATGCTAGTGTAGGATGGTGTGCTAGAACTATCATTATGGAGATCTATGAGATTCTTAATAGCTTCCACCACATGACTATAGGTCACACGTACAGAGAGGGGAATTCAGTTTCTGACTCAATTGCAGCAATTGGCCTAAAACAAATCAAACTCAATAGTTGGAGGGTGATTAGTGACTTACCTCTGGTGACTCAGCAACTCATTATGAGAGAAATGAATATTACTGTTTAAATGTGCTAGGCTATCATATTCATTATGAATCCTTACTTGATCACGTGCTAGTGTGTTTGGGTGATTTTTGCGATTATGAAAAGGAGAACTCAAATTCCCATAAAGAATTATCATTACCTTTTGAACGTGTGGAGTAAGAGCTGTCTGAATCAAAGGGTTTTTTTGGCTATCCTTAGTATTATTGCTATTATTATTATTAATGGCACCTGGAGATCCATTAGATCTAGTGGTATGGAGCTTGTTTTCCAAGATTTTCAAGACTAGAATTTTATGTTTAAGCTTTCCTCGAAAAGGATTTACGAAAACAAGTGGTTTTTTATGGCCTGCAAAAATGCTCAGCTCTTAGATTTCAAAGATATTCTGGCGCAAGAGGAGAAGACCCTTGAAATGGGAGTAAAAATTCTCCATATTGAACCTGATAACATTAATGAGGCTTTCACTTCTGATGCATTGGTGACTCATTACTACAAAGAAACTGGCATATGGGGTTTCATGGAAAGAATGAAAGGTGGGCATGACAAGCAAATCTCCAAACAATTTGTCTCTTCCTGGAACAACTGGAGTGTCTCAGTTGGAGGCATCCACTTCCATTTGAATGAAGAGGTCATAGCCAAGGCAATGGGGCTCCCTATGGTGGGGAGGAAATAAAAAAATACTAGTCAGACTGTCAACCCTACCAGCCTCAAATAGTTTTTCAAGGATGGTGAGCTGCCAGTGAGAAAACTTGGGGGATTCAATAGAGAGGAGCTACCCAACTTCTGGCAAAAAATTTGTCTCATTGTGATGAAGTAATTCATGCTGGAAGGTAAGTTCACTATATTTTACAACTACCACTTACCATTCCTGAATCATATTAGGAACAAGGATTTAATTTCCATTCCTTTCTATCTTCTGCACTCCATAGAGAGTAATTTCCTTGATATTAAAGGCAACCCTGATAGAGCTATCCTCCATTAGGGCCTCCTCCTCTACCTCTACCAGTTTCACAAAGCTATCTGCCCAGTACCCCAACCCCCTCTGATTATCCAGATGATGCCCCAAGAGGAGCCTCTGGCCAAAACTGAAAAGACCACCCATTCCTCCTCCCAATCCATCTATATCACCCAGGAGCCTGTGCTGGCTGATAAAAAGGGTACAACCTACCAAAAAATTGTTAAATACCCTCTCAATAGTAAGGAGGGTCAAGAGGAGTCATATGTCTCTGAGTCTATGGAGTACAAAGAGGGGAAAGAGGCTGATAGCACTCCTGAGACTGATTATAGGCCCAAAAAATGAAAAATGATGGAGGGCCAGGTTAATCTGGAGGTGGACTTAAGTGGCTCGGGTCACCGGAGGTCAAATAGAATTGCCAAGGAACAATGTAAAATTAGGATGATGGAAATGGCCTCTAAAGAGCTTTCCCTGTCTGAAAATGACTCCCACTCCACTGAGTCCAAGAATGGTCCCTCAGATGGCTATATGAGTCCCCCTAGGACTAGTAACACTCCTTTTCCCAACCTCTAGCAAACTATGGAAACCCCCAATAACCCTACCCTACCCCTGAGTCCTCCTTAGGAGCCCCATACCATGGTCATGGAGGACAAAAACAAATTTACAGGCACCCTCAAAAGGAGGTTCTCAAATTTGGAAAAGGATATTGTGGATATTAAGAAGAATATGCCAGACCTGATGAGCCATTGCATGAGAACCAACAAATTTTCCCTAAAGGTCATGCATGGTTTGACTATGACCCTCTGTAATGTGCAGGAAAAGCTGGCGGGCAGTAGGCTAGAAGCGGATGAGGATAACAAAGATCTGTTCTTGTTTCTACAAGAGGAGTGGGCTAAGACTCTGCTATCTAAACAGCTGGGTGGGAAGAACTAATCTCTGGTGTCCATGTTTTGGTTAATTTTGGCTGGGCTTGGCCCTCGGATCCCCTATTTTGTATGTTAATTTTTGTATATTTTTGTGTAGCCCTGTGTGGCTTACAACTGATACTTTTTATGCTATTGTTTGTCTTAAGTACTTTGGTTTAATCCTATGGATTAGTACTGTGATTTATGTTTTTGATAGGGGCAGAGTTAGATCTGGTGATTATGCTATTAAAATGTTATACCTGCTTTGACTAGTTCCATTAATATGCTGTTAATGTGCTACTAGTCCTCTGTTCCACGGGCTAGCACCCTCTTGCTGCTTTATCTATCAAAAATAGTGTTGCTAAAGCTCTTAACAAAGTAGACTTTTATAGGTCTCCACCAATACTCTTAATAGGGTATATCATCATAAGTGATCAAATTGTAAGCCTTAACTAGCCCCTTCCAATCTACAGATAGTGAAGATTTTGTGGGTACCATCCCCACCGCAGTTTTTACTTCCTAACAGGAGTTTTCTATGATATCATATCTTTTTTTATCTGTCAATTAATTTCATGAATGTTCACATGTATGTTAAGTTAATGAATTGATATAACTCACATCAAGATAGTATAGATCAGATTGATTGGATAGATAATTGATTACACAAAGGTTAATTGATTAAAGGATACAAAAGTTTTAGAGGTACTGATTCACCCCTCCCCTCTCAGTACACACTTCCCATTAATTACAACAATTGGTTTCGGAGCTAAGTCTCTTCTTGGAAAGATTAAAGGCTTAAGAGAAAAGATCATACAATGGAGAAGTACAGACTTGATAAGAATATTGAAAACAAGAAGCTAGAAATTTAGATGTTCTATGAATAGTATAAAGAAGCTAGAATCAATATGAGATAGTTGTTAGATGAAAGAAAGAATATGACATCTTGCTGTAATGAGACAGATTCTCATGAGGAAGAGATACCAAATTTCTTTGAGTCTTTAGGATCAGCTACAAGAAAAGCATCAAACACATCAGAAGAAAGCATCACAAGCCTAACTGAAATCAATCTACATCTGGCTGGACAAGTTAAATATCTGCAAATCGGTCAAGAGACACAGATGGTAAGGATGATTGATGTCATGAACAATGCTAGACAAGCTAACCAAGAAATAAAACTAGCTATAGATGACAAAAGAAAGATTATAGAAAATCTACAAGAAAAAGAGTCTGAAATACAAAGACTTACAGAGCATCACCATGAGATTACAAATCAGATTATTCTTATGAGTCAAGAGGCAAATAGAATAAATGTTGAACTCATTGAAAGAATAGAAGCTATCAGTGAAATAAGGGATGAAAATGAAAAGTTGAAACATGAAATAAGAATCAGTATTAGCATAATGAAATTATCAAGAAAGCTGAAGAAAGCAATAAAAGAATGGATGATTTTCTTGAAGGATAATGAAGAGTCCAAAACAATACTGGTCTAGGTTTTACCGAGAATGGATAATCATCAAATCAAGCTGATCCAATGAATGTATATACAAATCCAAGACCAAGAAAGTTGACATGCAATTACTATGGAAAGAAAGGCCATACATCAAATATATGTAGAAGCAAAATGAAAGGTATTCCTAAATCTACATCTTCATTCATAGGATTCTGTTATAAATGTAACAACAAAGGACATAAAGAATATGAATGTAAGTCAGAGATGAAACAACCAAAGAAGGAAACATACATGGATAAATATTGTCCTACATACAAAATGAATGGGCACACAACTCTTGAATGCTAGAAAAAGAAAAGACAAGCATGGAAGCCAAAAGGTCAACAAACTCCTTGTCAACCAAAAAGAGTTAGTAACCAGTATATATGGGATTACAACACTTGGACAAATTGTACAGCATGTGGAAGATTTGGTCACATTGCTGCAAACTATATGAGACAGTGGACTAGAAAGTCTAGAGGCTGGACTAACCCTAAAATGACATGCTTACACTGTCATAAAGTTGGTCATCTCAAGAAAGACTTCAGATACCAAATGATAGAGACTAGTACATATCCCAATGGAAATACCATTGAAGACATCTGGAGAGCAAGAGACAAAATGTGGAGAAGAGCTTCAAACAATGATGAAGCTGGACCAAGCAATACAAATGGTGATACCCCATCCAATGAATCTAGTGACATCACCACCCCCACCTAAGCAGAACAAGTGTGGAACTGCATTACACTATGTATTATTTTACATCAGTTCCATAATATGTTGATAAAATTCCAAAATAGCATAAGTAAAGTTGCATCATGGTATTACTTTTAAAAATCTATAATAAACAATGTTATCGGGTATACATATCAAAACCCGTCGGTATACACTCAAAGCTAAGACTGCCTACACTTGTCAAGAAGCATCGGTTAACCTAAGAAAGAAAAGTTGCTAAAGTGTAAACCGAGCCTTGTCGGTAACCAAGCAAAGTGAACAAGGTGTTTGCGACACCGAAACCTGTTAGTGAAAGTGAAGAGTTGAACAACTACATCGAAACATCTTGTTATCACTGAAGGAAAGTAGATGTCTTAACCAACAAACTCTATCTTCACACACCGAGGAGTTGGTAAGCATTAATGACACACATTTTAGGTCAAACAACTATAAAAGGGCAAAGGAACAACTCATTGTTCACCACGACCAGAGCAGAGTGACAAAGAGCAATTTTTGAGCAGAAAGCAACAGGATCATAGAGCATCCACAAATCCACCACCAACACTCCTATCAGATTAGAAATCTTTGCAAGCATATATACTAAGTTCTATAGAAATGACAACTCTATTTCGCACATTTCACAGAAAGCCCTAATACGAAAAAATGGCCACGACTTCGAGAACTGTGAAATCCAAGAACTCCAAGAAGGATGAGTTCAAACTCATCAAGAATTTGGCATGTGAGGAAGAAAACTACAAGATTCACCCTAAGGTTGCCTCACAACCCGACGATGCTGGAGCATTGTCACAAATACTAGCTAGGTTTTTACTTATGGAAGACGTATGATCATTTATCCACTGCAAGATTGCAGAAATTGGAGACTTGGAAGTTGACCAAGCTTATAAGAAGCTATGCAACAAAGATGGGTCATTAAAATATGAACACAAACACATTCAAGTGAAAGGGATCACCAATGCCCTAATTTTCTCAAAGGCATTCAAAAGTGAGTGGATTCGATTAGTACTAAGCTGAATGCATAATCACAAGCTATGGCTTGATGAACCGAAGATGATAACATGAAATATTATCCATGCAGTCATCGGTTACCCTATAATGGTGAAGGTCAAAGTACTAAAGCATCTACCCAAGGCTAAGACCGAGAAGATCATAGGAGAAAAATGGGATGGTAGAGAATTGAAGGTTTCAACTATAACCAATGATGAGATGAAATTCAGTGCATTTATTCTAGGCTACAAATTCTTCCAAGCCAGCAGGTTGAACATCATAGCATCAGGTGTAGTAGACAAAGCTTATAAGATTGTGAAGAAGGGAACACAGTTGTACTTATCCAAAATTTTGCTAAATCATATAGAAGATAATATAAAGACTGTCAGGAATGTAAAGACAAACACATGTAAGTTTGGCTCACTAATAATGTGCATTTTCTTCTACTTTCAAGAAACATTCCCATCGGTAGGAAATGTCAAATGGGATAGCACAAAATCGGTCACCATACAGATCAGTGAACACATAGCCTCACTGGGAGATAATTTTGAGATAGTCATGGATGAATATTTTAATGTATTCAAAGACCAAATGCAAAAGAGGGCAAGGATCCCCGAGCAACACATTGAGAAATTTAAGGATGAAATATGTTTCATGGTTGATACAGACAATACTTATATTCAGCCTGATGTACCAAGGAAAACATGGCTTCAACCATTTGAATGTGAGATAAACATTGATCTTACATCTAAGGAAATTGATGCCTTGTTGAATGAACCATTGGATAAGAAACAACCCAAGTTTGGAAGATATGAGGAGGCCAAAACAAGAATAAAATCTGGCCTAGTTATTAAGAAAATTGTCAAGAAAAAGGACAAGATGGTAAAGAACCTCAAGAAAATATTGTCGGCTACAGAGGAAGAAACTGAGAAAGAAGAGGAATTTGAATAGGAGGAATAAATTGAAGGACAAATACCTATCAATAAAGCTAAAGAAAAGAGTGACTCTGAGGCCACAGAGTCAAATTCAACACCTCCTCCACCAACTAAGAAGCCAAGGACCACAACTGCTTCTAGAACAAGAAGCCAAACATCTAAGGATTCAACTCCTTCACCTTTGAAGAAAGGAAGAGTATGAACCTACAAGAGGAAAGCATCCACACCGAAAAGAGGGGAAAACAAAAGAATAAGGAAGCTGATCAGGACAAAATAAGACATTGATGACACCAAGAAAGATGAAGTTGTAGAGGCAGAAAATGTCAAGGTTAAACTCTAGAAAGCATTGATGACATATGCAAATATATTGCAATCTTAGGATCTATTACAGATTCTAAGATTAGAAGATGGTTGAAATTAGATCCAGAAGATTAGAATAAAATAGAGGATGCCATCATAGAAAAAATGTACAAGTTTAAATATGTACCAATGCAATTTGAAGGTAGTATGGTACCAAGGGAACTCTTGGATAGACTATATTCAAGATAGTCATTTGCATTAAAGAATGAGAAGGAAATAAGAGAAAGAGTACTTGTTACTCTCATGCCTTCTGAATCCAAGAAGGAATAAATTGATGATATGATGGAGAAACACAAAAGGGAATTCTCACCGAAGTTGAGAGCCTATAAATTTCTTGAAGGAAGGCTTATAGAACTTGAAAAAGAGAGCCACAAGAAATGGTGTAAAATTATAAATAGACCTATTGAGGAAGATACCCCAAAAAAAGACCTACAACAGATAAGGAAACTCAAGAACAGATCTTAATCAAAGATGCAGAAGATGATACATCAGTTGAGTTGGACATAGAAGAAGATGACACAACCAAAAACAAAAATATAAATGTTGCAGATGAATCATGGCCTGACAAAAAAAATGACAACATTATGGATAACAATATAATTGAAATTACTGATGATCCAGTAGAAGGAATAAATAAAGATGAAGATTTCAATATAACAAAGGACACAACCGATGAGGAGGACACAAAAGTTGATACTACACAAGTGAACATTCTAGGAAATATGCCAATATTGATACAGGCTATCAATATTCTACAAGAGAAAGACAAGTCACCTAAAAAATATACTCCCAAGGATGCAGGGGAAGAGGAGAACAAAGACAACACCAATGATTAGAAGGACATCGGAGACACTCCAATAGTAACCAATACTAACAAAGTCACAGGAGGAGATTCAAAACAAGAAGATGCAGACACAGCAGAGAAGGATACAGAAACAAAGAAAGATGAAGTGCATAAAGACACCAATGAAGGAGATGAACCTAAAGATGGTACTCCTAAGGAAACCAAAAAAGATGCTATGGACAATGTGAAGGTTAATGTAGAGACATCTATAGACAACAAAGAAGATGACACTGATACAAAGAAACAAAAAGAAGAACAATAGGTAACTTCATCAAGCACAATGGAGAAAGCAGAGAGATTGGCAATGGTTTTACATTCTAGTGCTACACAAAAGAAGAAGAAGAAATCGAAGAAAAATAAGTTGGAAGTCACTTTGGATGAAATCATTAAGATACCAAAATGTGAACCAATAACACTTGATTTTGAAGCATTACAAGAATACGGTGAAATATGCCAAAGAAAGGCATTACAAGAGAAGCTAAGGAAATAGCAACGAGACTCCATGGTACTAGAAACAACATGGGACATATTGCATCAAATTGTACCCAATGTTGATATTGATCAAAATAAGCCAATTCTTGATCAATTAGCCACTCTCATCAAAGTAATAACAACTTAGAACATTGATGCTGAGAAGGAAATTGAGGAGAGAGCATAGCTAAAGTACCAGTAGAAAATTATTGAGAACATCAGCCAAGAAGTGGAATTCAACAAGGTAAAGCTATCAGAATTCATTACTAAATTAGATCCAATTATAACTGAAGCTATTTCCTTGATTCAACAACTAAGCGCATTGGAAAATTTCACTAAAGAGAATAGTGACAACATAGCAAAGTTAGATACAGATCTAGCTAACAGTTCTCAAAGCTTAACCACCGATGGAGACAATGAAATTAAGGTTGCATTATGAGAAGATCATTGAAATAAAAAGGTTAAGGTAGGAAATATGGGAAGAAGAGACACACTTCAGGGAAGAATTCACCAAGCTCCAAGCTCAACTTCTACCGAACCTTACACTGCTTCAACAACATATCATTTCAGCAAGGCCACTGATAGCAACCCCGCAGATGTCTGTAGCATAAAACATCTATGACATGCACTCCAATATCACACTCAAGCACATGGCTCTAGAGAACCTAAAGGAACAATGGGATAAAATGATGGAATACATTAATTCTTCACACTCCCACATTTTTGATAAACTATAAGGTATCAACCTTTTCCCTTAATATCAAAAAAGGGGGAAAATGATATGAGTACTATACTGTACAAATGGAAAATGGAAACTGATATGTATGTGTATTCATATGGTAAAATGATATATGAAAATTATATGTATATGTATTTACAAAGGGAAAGATATCATATGTACAATTATATTGGCATATACATAGCGGAGTCATGAAATGACTAAGGATCATATATGTTGTATATACTTAACATTTTGTTAGTATTTTTGCACATATCATTTTTTGGTACTAATGTCAGAGGGGGAGATTAATGAAATTAATTTTCCATTAGTATACAAACAACACTTTTGGTAAGCATACACCGAAAGAAAGGACAAGAGCAAACTAAAAATCAGATGCAAAGAGATCACTAAAAATGACTAAGTACAAAGAGAACCGAAAACACAACTTTGTGTGTAAACTGAAAATACAAAGTTAGAAGGATAAAGAGGAACCTGAAAAAGGAACCTGACATGCAGGATATAGTGCATACCAAGAGGAAGTTAAAGAGAAAATTGACAGAACAAAACCAAAAGATAGTCAACTGACTTCAGAGAATAATCGACCATTAGAAACCAAAAGTCAGTTGTAGCTCGTAAAAAGTGGATCTAACTTCCACGTCAAATAAATCAATTATGTTCTATTTATAGAATCTTGATTTTTTTTTAAAACCATTTCTTTAGGGATAAGAAACATGAATTTAAGTGCTTTAATCATTCTAACTAATTTAAAACACATAGACTAGGAGATCTAGGTAAAATTTGTAAACCTGATCTTAGAGTTAACATTGTTTTTCGTGAAACTTAATGAAGTCAATCCATCTTATAAATAGATGATTCAATCATTCATTATATAGTTATGTAAACATAGAAAAAGGATGAATGAATCATACGAGCACATCTATGGATTAGATTGAAATTTTCAAGAACTAGAACAACAAAAGGTGAATTTGGTTATCGGAACCAAGAACAGAGGCTACTGAGAATCAGAGGTATTATTCAATCACAATTAGGTGATATTATTATTCATGTAAACTTAAATGGATCTATATCAGCAATAGGGGATTGCATTTACCAAGTCAATTTGTAATTTTCTATCATTCTAACAATTAGAGCAAAGTGTAAAATTCCTTTCAAGGAAGGTGGATTTAACAGTCCAACTATAAATCTCTTAAATGAGTACACACTCAATAGTGTTGTTAAATCTCTCAATAGAGTAGAATTTTACAGGTCTCCACTGATACTCTTAATAGGGTAGATCATCAAAAGTGATCAAATTGTAAGCCTTAATCAACCCCTTCCAATCTGCAGATAGTGAAGATTTTGTGGGTGCCATCCCCACCGCAGTTTTTACTTCCTAACAGGAGTTTTCTATGATATCATATCTTGTGTTATTTGTCAAATACTTTCATGAATGTTTCTATGAATGTTCACATGTATTTTAAGTTAATAAATTGATATAACTCACATCAAGACAATATAGATTAGATTAATTGGATAGACAATTGATTACACAAAGGTTAATTGATTAAAGGATACAAAAGTTTTAGAGGTACTGATTCACCCCTCCCCTCTTAGTACACACTTCCCATTAATTCCAATATTCAATAATGTGAAAAAGATATGAAAGTTTCTATTCTATCTAAATAAAATATCTAATATAGTCTATTATATCCCCTTGGGACAAAAGCTTGGAGCCAGCACTTGGAATCAAAAAAGTTCTGAACCCCTACAATAGAGAAAAGAGGGAGCTATATAGAAGAAAGGAAACCCTAGAACTGATAACCATCTAACACATGTCCTTCTTCACAATCTGATTTAGTGCAATTCTTCCTTTCTTAAGCCCCCCAAAAGATTGATCTTTCTTCAACAGATCAACAAAATATTTTATCATAACTAGTACATCAACCAATTTATCCTGCCTTCATCAAGAAGCAACCCCAACCACACTCAATCATGAGTACAATCAGATATGGAACCACTATCCACGTTGGGATTGTCACAGAATAGTCCTTCCCTAAAAGAAGTAATGGATAACCCATGCCTATTTAATTTATTTAGGGTATGCTTTCCTTTGAATAAAATCAAATCCTCCAACCACCAAACCTAGGAACAAATCCATCATATAAGAAGAAAAGACAAGGTGCCACTTTAAGGAGTACATAAGATATGTAAATCAAAACAGAAAACCCTAAGCCACCTCTCTTATAAATGCACTCTAAAATGCCCAATCCCTATCCAATCAACACCCTAAAAATGTGCAAACATGACCCAAGAAATCAAATCTACCAATTATTTGCTATGTAGTACACAACATGGCTCAACACTTGAAAAACCTAAATAAAATATTTAAATATTTGAATTGTGGTTACAACGGCTATACATGGCATGGAAATTAACATCAACAATGTAGATAAAGTCATTTCACAACTTTAAAACACCACCATAGATATCCCTTAAGTTACCCAGGCACAAGCTCTGTTCTGGCCATGTGTCGCCCCGTCTCTTTGCCTTATACAATTAAAAATCTACATCTTGGTCTCTAAGGAAAAGAGACAACAACCCGATCCATCTCAACTTTCTTCCACTTTACCTTACTCATTAATGCTGACCCAGATATGACCGAGATAGGTGGAAAATAGGCACAATGCCTCAAACACTATTTCTCGATCATCTCTTATTTAAGGAAAAATGCTAGCCACATGATCCTTTTACATCTATCTACCCTTTATCCACTTTCTGTCTTCAAAACCATAGTTCCCACCAATCTCCACATGGTGCACTACAAATGGCTCTGAGAAATCCCTACACCTTCTATTTTTTGACTTGCGCTAACTGGACCCACCTTGTACACATGGAGAATCATCACAATGCCTCAAACATTATCTTTCATGCATCTTCAGCTTGAGAAAAAGTGCCAGTCACATGATGAAATTTGAACTAACCGCCCTTTAACTATCCCTTGATTTCAACCTATCCCACCATGAACATGTGGCATTCTATCGTGATGCCTTGAATGGTAAAAAAATTCATCTCTGGGATCAAGGGAAAGCAATATTCGTAGATCCTCTTGCATCTACAAAACCTTTATCGGCCCTTGAAAACTCAAAATCAATGATATCTGCAATGCTATGTAGTGAAAGGGCATGATTTCTTGAACCATAAAGAACTTCACCTTTCTCTTTAAGGGAAAGAAACAAGCATTGATCAATTTAAATCTGAGAGAGCATTAACGTTGCTAAAGACTAAATGGAAAAGAGGGCCCACAAAGATCAGAGGAAAACACATGATAGTATGTCACATTGCCTTGATGAGTAAAAAGAGATCAACATCTGCCTTAACGCATAACGCCAACTGTTGGATGAAATCCAACCTGATCTACCTTTAACCCATCCCTAGCTCTGACCACTTTACACATGGTGTTGAGTCACAATGCCTCAATCGTTAGATCAACTAATCTTGTTCTTTGAGTCATAACATTGATCGTTAGATGAAAATAGACTTGCTCGGCAAATCAAAGATAAGGCATGTCAGGGACTTAGGAAGTTAGGAAAGTATTAAAACAACCCCTCTAGGAAATGTGACTTGGGGAAATAAAAAGGCCCCACTGAGACATGTCATAGTATACATGACTTAAGAAGATTTAAGTTACTTGAAAAAGTAACTTCAAATTATAACAAGGCCATGAGGGTTTAGGGTTTTTGCATGAAATGAAATAAGGGACTTGGGGTTTGAGGCTAGAGACTAGAAACAATTTTAGAGATGGGAGCAAAGGCATAGAACCATGCAAATTGTTTACAGTGTTATCAGTGGCTCCGACTGGGGATGTATGCCTCTTGCAGGCATAGCACGATTCCAGAAAATCTGGGACAAGTAGACCACCTATAGAACAAGAAACCTAACCTAAAATAGATAAAACAAATAGAATTAATATATATAGACTCGTATCAGAAAGGAACCTAGCTCTACCATTTATTTATTGATCTGAAGGAGTAAAATCATTCCTAATGGCTTAAAGCCATCACAAAGTTTTTGATCTAGCTTGCCTTTATCATAGAAATTTTTTTTTTCTCCCTCCATTAATAGAAATCTGAAAATTTTTCTTTCATTTGTCTGATCAGACCTACTATCATGTCAAATAGCTCAACACATAAAAATTTATCACCATATCCATCACCTAAGCCTAAAAGAGAAACAAAAAAATCTTGAAAATGTAAAACATATAGCATGTGCATGTTGCATTCATTAGATAAAAATAAATTAGACCAAATGCAATATACATCATTGTCTATCTCAATGCCACGTGTTTGAGAATCATTATCCAGCTAAGAAAGACACTCATATTCTGCCATGTATCTGGTTTCATTTATAACATTTGGTTCCTCATCACAACCCTCATACAAAGGATTAGAAACCATGTGCAAATCTCTGTTGTAATTATTATGGCAAAAGAGTAGTTGATCCATATCAATGTCCATATAAAATAACACATTAGAGATCTTACTAATGTGACAACCCATGTGTATGCCATACTCACCTTCTTCAAAGGTAAAAATATTAGAGTCTAAACAGGAGGAATGTTCGTCATCATCATAGTATGAAGATTCCACATCATGATCCCTATTCTCCTCTATAAGGGAACCATCTTGCATCATATCAATGGTTTGCATACAAATAACAAAGCTCCCTATAGAACCCACTTGAAAAATATCAACATTATACAAACCACAATCATGTTGGTGGGAGGGAGGGCCCACATCAATACATTCATCATGATCATGCATAACTTGAGAAACTAGAGGACCATCCTGCAATGGTTTACTAAGAGATTTAAAATTTGAAACAAATTCAAAATCCACACAAAAATCCCAATCAGTACTCAATGAAATATCAAGGATACATCTACATCCCTTGAAACTGAAAGAACACTAATGCTTTCATCATCTGATAGATCATATTCAATCCTGTTTTAGCCAAATGATACAAAAGCACAAGGAGAATAAAAAACACACATCTCAAAATTAGGACCTCCTGAATCATACTCTCTATCAAACTCAATGTGTGTTGGGTGTGAGGATTTAGAGTTTTCCCTCCTAAATATCTAAGATATTCACAAGTCAAGAGCTCTAAAATTTGTTCACTATGAAGTGAACCATTGTCATCATATTCACCCTCCTCTGATAAGCAGATAGAAGCAACATCTTCACTTATCCAATCATTTTCTTCTTGCTAACTGTACAAACCTTCTACCTCATACTGAGAAAGAGAATCACTTCCATGACTATAAGAGAGAGCATCCATACTAGACACATCTCCTTCATCAGTTCTATCATTCTCAAAACCAGCATTACTAGATACAACCTCATGTGTATCTTTAAGTTCAAGATCTACAACATTAGTTATCTAATTCCTGATATGCACATAGCGTTCTTCCCTCAAGGAGGCTAGCTAATGGGTTGATTCAGGAAAACAAAGTTCCAAAAACCAAACCAATAAAAGTAGACTCTGAAAACTCAGCACCCCTTGGAAGCTCATCATATGCATCACAAAACCTCTCATAAAACAAACTTATTGATACATACATTCTCCTTCCTACCTTTTTTCTTATAAGCAATATGCAATCCCTTTGGATGCTTTGGTCTAACAATGCAAGGTCCCTATCCAATTTCTCCATTTTAAACTAGTACATACTTCCTTATTATTTTGCAAAATGCTACCTTAAGCTTGAAGAATACAAACCTCTATTCACACCTCTTTCCTTTTCTTAGTGCTTAAGCCACTTAATGAGGAAACATTGTATAACATTTAAAATGAAATACCTGGATGTGTTGTAGGAGCTGCAAAATATATGGATCTAAAGTCACCTCCAAATAACACTTGAAGCTTTGGTAGAGTCACCACCTCCTTTTAGAGGAAAAGATTTGAATGAGTTGAGAGCTCTTTCCCAACTCTGACCTTCTTTAAATTAGCAAGCTCATAGCACACCCCCCAATATAGGGTCTCATAAAAATTCCTCTCTTGACTATGCTCATATTCATAGGAGTTGAAACATTTGCTACATCTTCACTGCAAGTCCACCTCTTTCTTTGTAGTCTTTCTTCAAACATGTACACTCGTGCAAATCAGAGAACTCAGATTCGCCACTCACCACTACTGAGATAGTATAATTATATCTTTGAAGAACTTGGAATTTTAGACATTTTTGCAATGACAAACCAAACATACCTTGGCTCACTTTGAATAAGAATAATACTTATTTGTTAGCATATGATTCTATAACAACCATATCACTCTGGGATAGATTTTGACCAAACAGAAAACAAAGCTCCCTTATCCCCAAATGAGTTTATATGTTATTGTTGACTCTAGGATTGATTATCTCTACTTGAATATTGGATTTAACAATTTGTACCAAAGATTCAAATCAGGTTTTATATCTCCTCCCCAGTGTGGTTGCCATTTTTTTGGTGACTCAGATGGGTCAAATGATATGATCAATAGAACACCAGAGATTCCTTGAAAGATTCAAAAAGAATTTTATTTCTCTATCCCTAGTAGAGTCACCATTTTTTTGGTGTTTGAAAATGTTTATGCTTTGAAATCCACCAATATACCTTGAGACTTATCTTAGGAGTGGTTAGCTCCAAGTATGAAAGATCTGCAAGGTAACTGGACCAACTATAGGGACAAGAATGTCCTATGCACTTCTAACTCTATTAAACCAAGGTGAGTACACCTAATCTAGATAACATACAACTCTTTATCACTCTGGATTATAATAATAAATGATCTTAAGAAAGTACTAAATTCTAACCAAACATTTATTGACTCTCCATTACCATGAAGGACCAGAATCAACAAACACAAAACATAAAGGACCTTTAGAATTGTTTTGATGTATAAGACTACATAATATAGCCCAAAACCAATCAAACATGTATCTTAATAGAATCTACTAATCCCTAATCAGTGCATTATCCATTGGGAAATGTCTCAAATGTAGATATAGAAAACATGAACCAACTATTGTCAAAGACTCAAAGCTATAAACACAATCAATCCAGACCAAACACTACTTATAAAATCCTTATGTAGACAAACCTAATGAGATACAAAGTTGATTTAATTTGATCCTAGATCAAAAATAGGGAATAACACATATACATAGAGAAGTTCTATGCAGTGAACCACAAGATCCAAAACTCACAAGATAGACACTGTTGGTGCTCAAAAATACAAGGTTTTTGAGTACCTTGTTAAAAATTTTGCATTTTGTCTCCTTATGAGTACTTTTGAGCCTTTTTTCCCAAGTGCAATTCTAAATTTTTTCATGCATATCAGGTGTTCATCCCTATTTTTTAGACATAAGAAGATATCCCAGATCGTCATATTCAATTTTTGAGTCATTTAGTGATGTCTTGTTTTGAGCACTTGTCCTCTTTTGCATATGCTGATTATAGTGTCAAATTGTTGTAACTTGCCTACTTTGCTTTTGAATAACTTGCGCCCTATTGAGTTTCATAGTTCACCACTTTGATAATGTTTAACATGTATATCAGAGAGCTTATTTTTTAAATCCTAAGTCATTTTGAATCCATTTGATAAGTTTTCAGTCTCCCCAAAGTTGGTCCTGCAGAACTATCTTGTTTCTCTATCATGTCCAGATATCTGAATAGCCTACTTTGAGCTTCTGCAAGTTGTACCCTGTTGAATGCATTGCATAATTGAATGTTCCCCCATGTTAAAAACATGAAAGTGTACCCATTTGAAGAGTTTCAGACTCATACCAATCCAGTTGTTCACTTTCCCAACTTGATTCCAAATCCAATTTATGCATATTTGCTGAGTTTAAAATTAGGAAAATTGTAAGATGAAACTTTGCAAATTGATGCTGATAGATCAGTTCACCTTCAGTGCAATCTAATTGAAGATTCATGTTCCATGTGCAAAGGTGAATCAATTTCTAGAGGTTTAAATTATGGGGGCTCTTTTTGATTAGTTCGTGAATCAAAATTTGAAGACAATTTGGCAGTGCAAAGCAGAGGTTTTTTTAAAAACATTTAAGTTATAAAAGGGAAAAATGAAACCATGGAAAGGGGAGCCCAGCCCTATGGAGAAGATTAAAGGTATTAACTAGCAAGAAAATTTAGCCATTAATGAGCAACACTTTGAGGAAACTTTTAAAAAATCTGAAACTGCAAGTGCACAGCCAGCCACGTTTTTGATCATATCTCAAAAACTACGATCTGGGTTTGGCTGAATTTTGGATATGTTTGAAACGACCATTCCAGAAATCTACAGTAAACATGTCAAACAAATCAGAGTTGAAATTCAAAATTTATGGCTCTCTGAGTACTGGCAGCAATAGCAAAGTGTCATGCCCAGAAAACCACTACTGGGCAGACACAACAAAGTTACTCTATTAAAAAAACAGGTTCCTATTCAAACAGGAATAGGAGATAGATGTCTGTCAAAAATTAAGATGCTTTATAAGCCAGAATACTCTTCTGTTCTAGTTCCATCTTACATTAGAACTTTTTATCTTTAAACACAAAAATATGTTATAATGTGCATTTATTGAAAACTTCTTAAATCTAAGAAGCCCTGTTTACTTAGATCTCTTTTCTTTTGCAAATGTAAACTAAACTTAAACAATATGATTTACATAGG
>MU227540.1:95106-107916 GCA_018584345.1 Thuja plicata
AAACAAAGAAGGATCTTATCCAATCCTTAGCAATTAGGCTTTTCTTGTATCTGAATCAGTATTAGAAGGCATAGTGTTCAAGTAGTCATTTCAAGCACTGTGATTCATACAAGAAAAATCCCTAACAAATTAGGGAGAGACTTGTAATTGGAATAATTGCATTAAGTTTGATGAATCATGCTCATGTACACATCTGATCTAAAACATATCACTTCAATAATGTGAAAAAGATCTAAAAGGTTCTATTCTATCTAAATACAATATCTAATACATTCTGCTATATCCCCTTGGGACAAAATCTTGGAACCAACACTTGGAATCCAAAAAATTGTGATCCCCTATAACAAAGAAAAGGAGTTATATAGAAGAAAGGAGCCCCTAGAACTGATAACCATCTAACACATGCCCTTCTTCACAATCTGATTTACTACAATCCTTCCTTTCTCGAGCCCACTAATAGATTCATCTTTCTTCAAAAGATCAACAAAGTATATGATCATAACAAGTACATTAGTCAATTTATCCTTCCTTCATCAAGAAGCAACCCCAACCACACTCAATCATGAGTACAATAAAATATGGAACCACTATCCACCTTGGGATTGTCACAGAATAGTCCTTCCCTAAAAGAAGTAATGGATAACCGATGCTTGTTTAATTCATTTAGGGTTTGCATCCCTTCGAAGAAAAGCAAATCCTCCAACCACGAGACCTAGGAACAAATCCATCATAATTGAAGAATAGTGAAGGTGTCACTTAAGGAGTATAGAAGATATGCAAATTAGAATAGAAAACCCTAAGCCACCTCTCAATCATAAATGTTCTTTGAACTACCTAATCTCTATCTAAGCAACACACTACACATGTGTAAACATGAGCCAAGAAATTAGATCTACCAATTAATTTCTCTGCAGTACACAACATGGCTCACCGCTTGAAAACCCTAAAGAAGAAAAGATTTAAATATTTTAATTCTAGTTACAAAGGCTATAGGTGGCATGTAAATTAGCATCAATGATGCAGATCAAGTCATTTCACAACTTTAAAACATCATCGTAGATATCCCTTAACTTACCTGGGTAAAAGCTCTGATCTGGCCATGTATTGCCCCGTCACTTTGCCTTATACATTAAAAATATGCATCTTGGTCTCTAAGGCAAACTGAGAACCACCCGATCCATCTTAACTTGCTTCCACTTTACCTTACTCATTAATATTGACCTAGATCTGACCGGGATAGGTGGAAAATAGGCGCAATTCCTCAAACACTATTTCATGATCATCTTTTTTTTAAGGAGAAATGTCAGTCGCACGATCCTTTTACATATATCTCCCTTTATCTGCTTCCTATCTTCAAAGCCAAAGGTCCCATCTATCTCCATTTGGAACACTACAAATGGCTTTGAGAAATACCTACACCTTATGTGATGAACTATAACTGATTGAATGTTTGAAGTTGTTAAGTTGATGATCACCGAGATGCAAATAGTTTATGAAAAACATTAAATTAGTTATTGTATTGTATTTTCATTGATGTCAACTTGATATAATATGATTGGTTATATACTTATAGTCAAAGACTTCAAAGAACCAAAGAGATAAAGGTTATGTTATCAGTAATGCATAAAATTTTAGTATACACCAAGTGACAACAAACACCAACGGACAATGCTCACTGACGGATAGAGAACCCCAAGAAGAGTCACAGTGTAAACCAAGAAAGATACCAAAGCAAGCATTACCAAGAAAAAATAAAGTGATACCCAAGAATAACTAAAAGTCACAGTGTTTCCCGATGGACAGACAACCTTGATGGATAGAGATTCTCGAGGACAACTGAAGTCAAGACCAAGAAAATAAGGAGTTAAACACTAATCTGAACTGAAGTTCAAAAACAAAAAAAGAATTAGCTGGCATGAGATAAACATGGAGGTAATTAATTGATTACATATTTTTCATTAACCAGTTAAAAGCTAGAGATAAGCTAGAGATTTAAAGCTAGTTTTATTTTAGTTGTTAGGGAGAAATCAGTGGGATAAAACTAAAGCATACCTTAAAGCAAGAATGGCGATATTTGTGGATCACGTCAAGAACAAGAAAGACAAGGGTTTACAAATGGTCAAAATCATTTCTATAAAAGAGATAAGATAATTCATTATGAATTTGGAGAAGAATAGAGAAGAGGATGCCGAAGAGAATTCTGGTAAAGAATTTTTCATACAGACCTGATCATACAAGCTAAAGAACATATCTAAAGTTTTCTGAAGACACCGAACAATAGAGAAACAACATTCACCGAGAAGAAAGAAGTAGAGAAAAGGAAAAGAAGAGAAACATTTATTAGAAAGGTATTATGAGTTTACAATAGATCTGAACATCTACAAAGTTTAGTTGTATTTATGAACAGATCATATACTATTTTAGTTTAACTATTGGATTAGAAAGTCTCTTAACCGAGCAGGATCTAACCATCCTTTATATATTGAGACACATCGCAAGGAGTATTAAAAGGTTTGTCATGGAGATAGCATAGTGAATTCCAGATATTAAATGATAAACTATTACATTTAAATATTCTAACAAGGTCACACTTAACAATGTGTTTGTAACCTTTAACAGAGTTGGCTCTTCACCGAGCTCACTTCATAAGAGTGAAAATTTTGGGTTACCGGTCCCAAATGGTTTTTCCCTTAATAGGGTTTCAACGTTAAAAATTCATGTGTCAAATGTGTATATGGTTCATTTCTTTGATGTTTTTCTTTACACATTACTAAAATAGGATTGTTCGGTAAACACTAAGTTATTTACTATATTTTGGTAAAGGCTAAGACTTTTATTTGGTAAATCTTAAGAATAAGGATAACAGCGAACTTCGAGCAGTAGTTATCTGATAAGATTATTTAAGGCCATACATCTTGTAGGACTGAAGATAACTAGAGGTTTATATATGTGGTATAATTTTTATTGGATTAATTTTTGAGGCCACTGATTCACCCCCCCCCCCCCCCCCCCCTCTCAGTTATTCTAACAATAGGTATCAAATCTTTGTGTGCTAAGAAGGAAGGTTTCAAGATCTAAGCTAAAGATCACAAGATGAGTAAGAGGGATGTGCCTAATTTGAACAAGGAAAACTTTTCATCATGACAAAGCAAGATAAGACTCCACCTATCAAGTATTAGAAATGATGTTACTCAATACTTTGATATTAAATATGTGTTTCCTATAGGACCTCATGCACTTGATCAATTGAGATAAAATCATGAACACAATTCTATGATGATAGAGCTTTCTTCCTCACTCTCCGATGTTGAATTTAAAGATGTCAAAATATGCACCACTGCAAAGTAAATGTGGGACAAATTGAAGCTAGTACATGGAGGAGATACAAATGTGCTAAGAGCTAAGGAAAAAATCCTAAGAGGATGGTTTGATGACCTAAGAATGAAAGAAGGAGAAAACATCACTCAATATAGCTGTAGAATAAAAGAGGTAGGCAATGCTATCCAAGGAGTAGGAGGTATATTTCAAGAAGAAATAGTGGTAAGTAAAATCCTAAGAACCTTACTGCATTTTTATGCTATTAGAGTATCTGATATACAAGAAATGAGAGCAGTAGAAAACAACAATGTCACTCTAGATAGTTTGGTTGGTAGACTTATTTCATTTGAGATGAATAACTTTGACAACAGTGTTTTACCATCTATTGAGTCTGCATTCAAATATTCTTTGAAAATAAGTAAGTCAAGTCATAAACACACTATGAGAAATGATAGTGAAAGTGATAGTGATGACCAAGAACTTGATGAGATTGAAGCACTACTGGATAGAATATTACAGAGAGGAAAAGTTAGATATTAAGGTAAACTGTCACTTGTATGTTTTAATTGTAAAGAGATTGGACACTTTGCTGCTAGATGTCTTAACAAAAGAAAAGAAGACATAAATAGTGACAAATCATATGAAAAGAAGTTTGACGGAAGTGATGACAGAGATTACCAAAGCAACTGACAATCTGATAGAAGAGACAACCGAGACTACAAGGACAAAGGAAAGAAAGCCTGTTACCTAGTTGAGAACAAAGCTGAGAATACTGACACCAAATTTGATGAAGATAATGAGGTGGTATTTGTTTCTATAAAGGATGATTCAGATGAAGAAGAAAGGTATGTAGAAAATGCACTCATATCTAAGGTTAGTAAAAATGATGTCTGAATTATTGATAGTGACTATACTCACCACATCATTGGAGATAAAGAAAAGTTTGAAACTTTTGAGCATTATAATGGTGGATTAGTAAGAACGGGTAATGACTCACCTTGTTTGGTTGAAGGTAAAGGAACCATAATGTTGAATAATTTGATCAGATGTGAAAATGAATACTGGGTAAAAAGACTTAACTATAATCTATTAAGTGTTTCACAACTGAATAACACAGGTCACCGAGTTACATTTGAGAACAAAAAGGCAAATATTTTCAATGAATCAGGAAGGTTGATTGGAACTAGTGAATAGACAAAAGGTAACCTATTCTATCTTTAGTATATTAACACCACTTGTTTAATGGCTAGAAACAAAGACATACGGTTGTGGCATAAAAGATTATGTCATATGAATTTTGACAACATGGTTAGGATAAGAAATAAAAGGAAAGTAAGAGGCTTACCAATCATTTCAAAGCCTGACCATGTCATGTGTAAGAATTGTCAAAAAGGTAAAATGACAAATTCTAGTTTCAAGAGCAAAACCTACACATCTAATTCCATTCTATAATTAGTCCATATTGACCTATGTGGACCCATGAGAACAAAGACAGACAATGGAGATAGATACTTCATTCTATTTGTAGATGATTATTCTAGAATGATGACAATTATGTTATTAAATGAGAAGTCAGAGGCATTCAAGATGTTTAAATGGTATAAAGATATTGTGGAAAAACAAAGTGGTAAGGAACTAAAATGATTAAGATCAGATAGAGGAGGAGAATTTATTTTTGATGAATTCAATAACTTTTGTAATGAGCATGGAATTCAAAGATAGGTTTCTACACCAAGAACACCATAGTAGAATGGGATTACTGAGAGAAGGAACATATCAATTTTTTATTATGCTAGAACACTAATGATTGAGAAAGGCATCACTCAAAAATTCTGGAGGGAAGTTGTCAGTACTATTGTCTACACATTGAACAAAGTTCAATTGAAAAAAAGACACCAATAAGACACCCTATGAGCTATGGTATGGACATACACCCAATGTAAGTTACATCATAATGTTTGGAAGTCAATTTTATATTTTGAAAGATGATAGAAATGGAAATCTTGACTCCAAAGGTAAAGAAGGAATATTTTTAGGGTATTCTACCAAAAGCAAGGCTTATAAATGTCTTAACAAATCCTCTAACAAAATAATTGAAAGTGCAAATGTCAAAGTAGATGAATTTGCAGAGAAAAATGATGAGGAAAGCATAAAAGAACTAGAAGACTACAACAGGCTTGTCTATAGTGAATAATCTAACACTCTTCCCAAGCAATAGTGTATCGCTCCCAAGCGACAAAACAATGCACCCGAGCATTAGGCTACAAACACTGAAAATTGGGAAATTACTCAAGATGATGTACTAAGCGATGGAGATCAGAATGAAGTCAAGATGATGATTAGAATGATGAAAAAAGAGGTGAAATGATACAAGAACTAGATCATAGGAGACAAGAAGGATGGAATGAGAACAAGAAGTAAGTCACTAAACACTAGATATTTAATTTGTGATTTTGAGCCTAAATCTGTTAATAATGCACTTGAAAATGAAGAATGGGTTAGTGCTATGAATGAAGAGATAGAAAAGATAGAGAAGAAAAAAACATGTATATTAGTACCTAGACTAGATGACAAAAATTTCATCGGTACCAGATGGATATTCAGAAACAAGCTAAATGAGAATGGAGAAGTCACAAGGAACAAAGCAAGATTAGTATGCAAGGGATATGCACAAGAAGAAGGTATTGACTATGGAGAAACCTTTGTAACCATTGCTAGACTAGAAGAAGTCAGCATTTTACTTGCTTATGTTGCATACAAAGGATTCAAGGTATACCAAATAGATGTAAAGTCTGCATTCCTGAATGGAATACTAGAAGAAGAGGTATACATTGAACAACTAGAAGGGTTTTTTGATCCTAACAAGAGAAACATGGTTTGTAGACTAAAAAAATCCTTGTATGGATTGAAATAAGAACCAAGAGCATAGTATGAAATACTTCACTCCTATCTCATAAGCATTGGATTTGTAAGAACAAGTGAAAACAGTAATCTATATTTAAAACAAGATACTGATGATAACATTTTGATTGCTGAAATATTTGTTGATGATATCATATTTGGAGGTAATGATATGTTATGCAAATAATTTTCTAATGAAATGAGAAAAGCGTTTGAGATGTCAAATTTTGGGGAGATCAAATTCTTTCTTGGTCTACAGATTCTTCAACAAGATGCAGGCATCTATATCACACAATCCAAATACATCAAGGAAGTGTTGAAGATATTCAAGATGGAAGATTCCAATCCAGTTACAACACCTATGGAAACTGGATGCAAGCTGACAAAGGAATACAAGTCACTCGAGGTAAATTAGACCATATATAGATCTATGATTGGAAAGCTAATATATGTTGTTCATACTAGACCAGATATAGCACATGCAGTTGGAATAGTTGCAATATTCTCTACTAATCCCAAGGAATCACACATGACTGCTATCAAAAGTATTATGAGATATCTAAAGAATACCGAGGACTATGGCTTATGGTATAAAAGAGAAGGCAAATTTGAGCTTCAAGTCTATACAGATGTTGATTGGGTTGGAAACTTAGATGACAGAAAGAGCACAATAGGAGGAGCATTCTTTATGGGTGACAAACTTGTCACATGGATAAGTAAGAAGCAAGGATGCATCTCACAATCTAGTATAGAAGTAGACTATGTGGATGTTGTTGCAAATGGCTCTAACATTGATTGGATCAAGAAATTACTGGGAATTATGAATATGAAAATTCTTGAACCAGTGATTATCTATTGTGATAATACAAGTGCAATAAACATTTCCAAGAACATTTCCATGCATGATAAGACAAATCATATTGCTATCAAGTATCATTACTTAAGAGAACAAGTGTAAGAGAAAGAGGTGATACTGGAATTTGTTCAATCCAAGTAACAATTAGCAGACATATTCACCAAGCCATTGCCTAAAGATACATTTGAGTACTTAAGAAAGAGACTAGGGGTTCGACCCTTGTCTATTGGTCACTAAGCTGACTAGTAGGTTGTATCAGCCTACACACAATTAGAAGATCATTCATGTTGATGAAAGCTAAGATATGGACAACAAAGATACATTTGTATGCAACAAGGTACTTATCTGCACTGAACACCAGACATATTATTTGGATAATACATAGCTATATTGCTGATGTAGAGGAAATTCAAGTAATATATTAAAAAAAGGGGAAAAGAGTTTGGCATTGCTATCAAAGGGAGAGAGTATATCCATATGAAATATCTATCTTGATCATCCAAAGGGAGAGATGAATTAAGGGAGACATGAGAAATACATATTGTTGTCATAATAAAAAGAGATATCCATCAAAGAAAGGAATAGTCAAAGGAAGAGAAAAATATCAGAGAAAGATTCAAAGAAAAATTCATCTAAGGGAGAAAATATTCTAAAACAAAGGGAGAGATAGAATCAGAAGTTGCTACATCTATCTAGTGAAGGGGATAAAGAATGAATAAATTACAATAAGTTTGGTGGAGATTGATGAGCTACAACTGATATATTTCATAATGTATTAGTAGTATGTAGTGTGTTTCCATGAATACCAAAGGGAGAGATTGATGAACTATAACTGATTGAATGTTTGAAGTTGTTAAGTTGATGATCACCAAGATCTAGAAAGTTAATGCAAGACATTAAATCAGTTAATGTGTTGTATTTTTATTGATGTCAACTTGATATAATTTGATTGGTTATATACATATAGTCAAATACTTCAAAGAACCAAAGAGATAAAGGCTATGTTATTAGTAATGCATAAAAGTTTAGTATACACCAAGTGACAACAAATGCCGACAGACATTGCACACTAACAGATAGAGAACCCTGAGAAGAATCATAGTTAAACCGAGAAAGATACCTATGAAAGCATTACCGAGTAGAACTAAAGTGATACCCAAGACAAACTAAAAGTCACAGTGTTGCTTGACGGACAGACAACCCTAATGGACAGAGATGCCCGAGGACAACTGAAGTCAAGACCGAGAAAAAGAGGAGTTAAACACTTATCAGAACTAAAGTTCATAAATGAAAAAAGACTTAGCTAGTAGGAGATAAACATGGAGCTAACTGATTGATTACATTATTTTCATTGACCAGTTAAAAGCTAGAGATAAGCTAGAGATTTAAAGCTAGTTTTATTCCAGTTGTCAAGGAGCAATCTGTGGGATAAAACTAAAGCATACCTTAAAGCAATAATTGTGAGATTTGTAGATCACGTCAAGAACAAGAAATATAATGAATTACAAATGGTCAAAATCATATCTATAAAAAAGACAAGCTAATTCATTACGAATTGGGGGAAGAATAGAGAAGAGGATGCCAAAGAGAATTCTTGTGAAGAAGGAAGTATTTATACAGACTTGATCATACAAGATAAAGAAGAAAGATAAATTTTTCTACAGACACCGAACAATAGAGAAACAACATGCACCGAGAAGAAAGAAGTGGAGAAAAGAAGCAGAGGAGAAAAATTGATCAGAAAGGTATTATGAGCTTACAATAGATATGAACATCTGCAAAGTTTAGTTGTATTTATGAACAAATCATATACTATTTTAGTTTAACCATTGCATCATAAAGTGTCTTAACTAAGTAGGATCTAACCATCCTTTATATATTAAGGTACATCCCAAGGAGTATCAAAAGGTTTGTCATGAAGATAGCATAGTGAATGTCAGATATCAAGTGATAAACTATTACATTTAAATCCTCTAACAAAGTCGCACTTAACAGTGTGTTTGTAACCTTTAATAGGGTTGGCTCTTCACCGAGCTCACTTCAGAAGAGAAAATTTTGGGTTACCGGTCCCAAGTGGTTTTCCCCTTAATAGGGTTTCCACGTTAAAAATTCATGTGTCAAATGTGTATATGGTTCATTACTTTTATGTTTTTCTTTACACATTACTAAAATAGGATTGATCAGTAAACACTAAGTTATTTACTATATTTAGGTAAAGGCTAAGACTGTTATTTGATAAAGCTTAAGAATAAGGATAACAATAAAATTCAAGCAATAGTTATTTGATAAGATTATTTAAGGCCATACATCTTGTAGGACTGAAGATAACTAGAGGTTTATATATGTGGTATAAAGTTTATTAGATTAATTTTTGAGGCCACTGATTCACTCTCCCCCCCTTAGTTATTCTAACATTATATTTTTTGACTTGGGCTAATCGGACCCACCTTGTACACATGGAAAATCATCACAATGCCTCAAACATTATCTTTCATGCATCTTTGGCTTGAGGCAAAGTGTTAGTCACGTGATGAAAATTTAAATAACCACTCTTTAACCATCCCTTGATTCCAACTTGGCCCTACCACGAACACGTGGCATTCTGCTGTGATGCCTCGAATGGTAAAAAATGCACCTCAAAAATCAAGGGAAAGCGATAGTCGTAGATATTCTCGCATCTACACAACCTTTATTGACCCTTGAAAACCTAAAATTGATGATATTGACAATGATACATGGCAAAAGGGACTGATTAATTGAACCACAAATAACTTCATCTTACACTTTAAGGTAAAGCGACAACTATTGATGAATTTAAACTTGATAGAGCATTAACATTGCCAAAGACTAAATGGAAAAGAGGGCCCACCGAGATTAGAGGAAAACACACAGCAACATGTCACATTGCCTTGATGAGTAAAAAAAGATCATCATCTACCTTAAGGAATAACACCAACCATTAGATGAAATACAACCTGATCTTCCTTTAACCCATCCCTAGCTCTAGCCACTTTACACGTGGCACTCAGTCACAATGCCTCAATCGTTAGATCAACTATATCTTGCACTTTGAATCATAACATTGATCGTTAGATGAAAAGATACTTTCTCGGTAAATAAAAGATAAGGCAAGTCGGGGAATTAGGAAGTTAGGAAAGTATTAAAAAAATCCCGCTAGGAAACATGACTTGGGGAAATTAAAAGTCCCCATCGAGACATGACATAGGAACATGACTTAAGAATATTTAAGTTACTCAAAAAAGTAACTTCAAATTATAACAAGGCCATGAGGGTTTAGGGTTTCTGCATGAAATGAAACAAGGGACTTAGGGTTTGAGGCTAGAGACCAAAAACAATTGCAGAGATGGGAGAAAAGGCACAAAACCATGCAAATTGTTTACAGTGCTGACACAATAGGAGATGCATCTCATCAGGATCATACTACTGATGAAAACATAGCATCATTTCTTGGTTCTTCCCGTGTTACTAGTATGGGATCGTTGAAGGTCACTTTAGTCTTTAGTGAGGAAGAAAAGCTTCCTTTAAAAATACAGCAGGCTCCAAGTAATTTAAAATTATTATTATATATAGTCTGATTATAATTTACTTATTGATCACTCATTTTTGTACTAATGATTCCTTGATTTTTTGTAGGAAACAACATTTTTTATAAAAATATGAATGAGCGTAGATTATAGATATTTGGGCCCACCCTACGTAAAAGGTGGGACATCATATGTGAACCAACTATTAGAATTACTATGGAAAGTTGGAACTGAGAGGGAAGGGGTGAATCAGTACCACAAAAACTTTTATAACTAAAACTGCCTATAACCATATACTATTGTTGTCATTTACCGAATTCAATAACTTGAAATAAAACTAATGTAAAAATTATAAACATATCATAAAATCATTTAAGCAATATAAATCATAACTCTATGATTTTGTTTACACAGAAATCCTTGGTTAGAGGAAAAAAATATTGTGGGGATGATACCCACAACCTTCACTAACTACAGAATAAAAGGGTGCTCAGTTAGAGATCACAATGTTTATCCATTTTGATAGCTTACCTAGTTGAGAGTATACAAAGAATTGTTAGGTCTACCTGGTCAGAGGATTTTACAATCTCCATAGTTAGATATGTACTCTATTAAAGGTTTTAAAAATATTAGATTGGTTAAGATTTATCCAGTATTGGGATTTTTATCTTTGAATACAATAGTATCAACAAATCAATAATGTCTCCTATATTGCATCAAAAAAAAATGTTGATCAGACTCTATGTGCTCTGAAATTTGTGTTACCTCAATCTCAAATTTGTAACACTTTCTCAGATCTTCTCTGTTGTAGCTAAATATCTTCTTGATGCTCTTTTCCCTACTCTTTGTTCTTCAAATAACTCCTTTAACTTTTTACTAACAATATCAACCTTCTCTATATCAGCACTCTATTCTTCTTTGTAAATCATCCTTTAAATATAAAAATTATTATCTCTTAATCTTATGCATTAGGTATGTTGTGATTTGGTTTAACCATTAGATCTTCTTTTCTGCTTGGTGACTATGTCACTTTTACCTCAGTACTTGGTGTTTTTCTTGGAAATAACAAACTTTCATTAACCACTTGATCTGATCCTTAGATCTTGTCTTTGAATTAATTCAATCATTGATATTGTAATTAAATGTTCTTTGTGCATTTTAGAATAACAATTAATGTTGTGTCAATTCATTAAATGCGTCCTTATCACATTTAGAATCCATTAAGTAACTCGGTAGAGTAACTTCTCTTCACTTGGTTAAATGATCTTTTAGTACTTGGTAATTGTCAACTTGGTGTACTTCTTACGCGCTCAATGTTCGGTAATTGTAGACTCTCAGTGTAGCATATTTAGCTCTGTTGTTTTCTATATCGAATTCATTGGCTTACTCGGTGTGCATTACCGATTGGTTAAATATTTTTCTTTCTCCTTTTTATCGGTTGATTCTTCTAACTCATGACTTTGACTTAACTCATGAAAACAAAATATCTTAGAGAGATAAAACTAACCTATTCAAAAAATTTCATTTTATATCATTGCTATAATAGTTTTCCTTTCATCCATTTATTGAAGTACATTAAACGCAGCTTCAATTCATTTCAAAATATAACAAGTTTGTTTTTTTCTTAAAAGGTGGAATGACCAAGAAAAAAAGCTAAAAGATGAGCTCATAGAGCGTTTGGTTGATCTTTTTGGAGATAAAGTATATGAAAAAGAAAAGTTCGATGATAAAGTTGGCCAATATCTCAAGTATCTAAGGGACTTTTTACAAAACACATTTAAAGAATAACCCAAAGTGTAACACCCCAAAATTGGCATCTGGCAACCCTAACCAATTTTGTTGCATTTGTCGCTCTTCTATATCATCAAAGTCCTATTGTACTAGGCAATTTTGAGTTTTCACTGACTCTACTCGACCTGAGTGTCAAATGCAGAAAATCTTAAATCTGTATTAATCATACATCATATTTAATTCCTAAATATCTATTTGGCTAAACAAACCTTATGATCAAATTGATTTAATTATAAAGTCCTAGCACTTTAATTAAATTAAATTCACCCTCCTTAGCTGAGACACATGAAAAGGGAATTAAATAATATTTAATTATTAAATAAATATCCTCATTTCAATAATTGAATTTAATTATTCAGATAATTGAGAAAAAGCAATTATGAGGTCATATTTATTTAA
>MU227540.1:123764-136231 GCA_018584345.1 Thuja plicata
TGAATTAATTGTGCTTTAAAGAGAAATAAAACAATTAAATTCAAATAAAATAATATTAAATCAAAGAAAGAAAACAGTTAAAGCAGGAAGAAAACAATTTATTGAATTCTTTTTAATAAAGCTTTCTGTTTTTAACTGGCTTTTCTATTTGTTTTATTTCAAAAAAGGAAAGTTTCTATTTTGATTCTCTCAGAGTCTATAAAAGAATTCTCATTCTTCATTCAAAACCCCCTAATTATCTACTTATTTTATGCATTGTTAGAATACTGAATTATTGTCTCATTTTCTTGCTAATACCATATAGAATAATTTAATATTGCAATAAAATAGTTTTCAATTTCTAGATTAAATGGCATTTAGCATTCATGTTTAGATGATCTCACATTTTTCATTTCTTAGCATAATCTTGCATTGTATTGCATTCATCATGATAAATCCTTCATTCTTAGATTGGTCCATGGTTGTGAGACTCTCATCCTAAGAGCAATTTCAAAAACCCCGTCTAGATAGAAGGCAACAGGTCGAATCACACAGACAGATAAGATGAATAATCTCATATTCAGTCTTGTCTGTACCTGATGAAGAAGGACTATGTTGAAGTGCGTGGTTGATTAACAAGGCCAAAATTAACACATACATTTCTGGCGCCCACCGTGGGGCAGGTATATTTCTATCTAGCCTCATTTCACTTCATTTTTTTCAATTTTTTGCATTCTATCCGTACTTCTGTACAGCTTCTGTTTTAATTTCGTGCGACTTTTCTTTTCGTTTCGCATGAACTTTCTAGTTCTTCGCGTGGCATAGAAAATTTCTTCGTGCGATCTAGTATACTCTATCATGTGAAATTGTAGTCCAAAGCTTTCAAATTAATATTTCATTGCCTCAGTTTTCTAACCACCTGCTGTTTTCTGATATCTATGATTTTCTGATTTTATCTTTTGAAACAGCATAACAGTGGTTTGCAGGACGCTGAGACAAAGAAAAGCCATCATAAACTTCTAACATATTTATTGTAGGACACTGATATGAATAAAGGAATTACAAACTACTAATGGGTTTCATTATAGGATGTTTGTCGAAGACCTTGCTTGTTTTCACAACTTCCTTTATCTATTTTCAGTAGTTAAAACACACTTCGGTTGGTGCTTAAAATGAATTTTTGTCCTGCGTGATTGAAGTTTTTTCTAGATTGTAATCCTAAGAACTACATGAACATATCCTCTCCCCTCTCCTTTATGGATCTTGGGTGTAAGAGAAATTCATGTGATTCTTCTAGAGTGGCTACCTCCCAAGAGCTTTAGCAGAGCCAGTGAGAGTGGATGCCCAACCGGTAACAGGCTAAAGTCAAGCCCTTCCAAACTAGTATACAAAAAATACTATTGTGATTAATGTCACAATAGACAGGTGTGAATTCGTTGTGGCAACCAAAATCTCCTCCAGTATCCTAGTGGTGCGTTAAAGGCCCGACATCGTTAAGGTGAAAGCCTTGCTTTGAAAGGATTGGGAGAGCCCCCTTTATTTGGAAAATGACTTGATCACAATCACCTGAACGGATGACCTTAATACAAACTTTTGTTCTAGTTTCCCAAAAACCCTCTATCTGTTGGCACGGAAGGTTAGAGACTGACTAATACGCCCCACATTTTTACGGCTTTTAGTAGAGATAATAGCCCTTTGGGAAGCAATTTCTTTGGGGTCCAAAGCTTGGTATGCCTGAGAAGTGAGTGCATATGTAAGGAGGAGCCCGTGCTTCAAATCTTCTAAGTTATCCACTAAGAGTAAGCGTAGCTGCACTTCGGTTCAAGTGGGGATTCAACAGATATTGTCCTAGCTATCCTAGGATTGTAATGTGCTTGTTCTGGTACTACAAACATTCTGTTTAATGTGTTTTGCATGGGTGTATCACTTGAACATTCAAAACTATCATCAAAATGCACAAACTGTCAATCTTGAACATGTCCAAAACAATCTATAAACTGAACTATCTATCGGAAAATAGGATTTCATCTTGGAAAATGAAAACTAGTCTTAACAGTCTGATTCTATAAATACACTTTTTCCAACATTTGCATAGTTTTGCAAATTTCCACAACTTCGCACGATTTGGTTAAAATCTTCGCAGGATTGAGAATACTCTTTCGTGGGACATTTGGCAACAGTGCCACTTTCTGTCAGTCATTATTTTTGTCCTCTAGTGTCCTTTTTTGCACGAAGCTAGCATTTCTTCACGTGACCCGGTGAGTATCTTCGTGCGATATAGCATTTGATCGCATGAAACTGTAGCCTTTTGTGTAAAATAGCGAGCTAAAATCTACCAATTAGTTATTCTTCTATCAAATCTGGTCTCTGAAATGGGTCTATTTTTCTGCCATCTATCCTCACACAGTTTGAAACTTAGTTTCTTGGGTTGAGGACTACGTGATTCTTGCTTAAACTAGTCTTGTCTCATGACCTTTTGATCTCTTCCATCTGTGTCGTCATGCCTTGTGTCACAATAGTCATCTCTTGGCTTGTTTTAGCCTCATCTTAGATGAGTTGCACCAAGGATACTTCACCTTTTGGCACGTTTGTGCAATCTTTGAGACAGTTTCAAGTTTGATCCTAGTTCAATTTCCTTGTTCAAAACTTTGTCTATGATTGTCACAACTCGAAGTGGAAAAACATTTCCTTCAATCAATCAAGAGTAATTTGTACTTTCCACACCATTACCGGCTACATCTAGTGAGGAATCATCTTGATCTCCTTCCCTGGTATGATGACCTTACAATAAATGGTCAGTTCCTATGGATCTTAGTAGGGTTCAAAATACTTTATTCCAAGAAGACTCAAATTCAGAGAACACTCAATCCTTTCATAGCAATTCTTTACACCTTGAATCCTTGCATTCTAGCAAGATGGAAGATCATAACCAATCAGGTGGTGAAGTTAGTGGAACTGACCCCTTTAAAACTTGGGGTAAGTCCCATTCTGAAGACCCCCTAATGATGTAGAAGTTGAAATCACTCAAGAAGATATTGCAAAAGCTCATGCTAACAAGGATTTCTGTAAAATGATGAGAATTCTACTAGCTGAAGAGAAAGAAAAATACATTCTTGAACTAGCCAATTAAGGGGCTAAGTTACCTTCTAATTATGTTGTAGAAACACTTGTTGAGAGAGAGGAAGAAACTGAAAATTCCCACTTGCGAAAAGAAATGCAAACTATGCAAGAGCAACTCTCTCAACTCTTGAAAGAAAAAGACAAACTTGTCACACAATTCACGTTGGAAAGTATCTATCCTTTCCCATTCGATAAAATTCTTCACATGCCTCCTTTTCCCAAAGGAGTTGAACTTCCTAAATATGATAAATACTTGGGTACATCTGACCCTCAAGACCATTTGAGAGAATTTGGTGCTCTCTCCATGGAATTAATGCATGACACAACCTATCTTATGCATCTCTTCTCATGTAGCTTGGGAGGATCAGCTATGGAATGGTTTTCTATACTACCAACTGGCATCAAGACCTTTGATAAAATTGCCAATTTATTTCTACAACATTATTCTCACAACATCCAACATCCGGTTCATATTCGAGATCTTTGCAACTTGAAACAAAATAATGGGGAATCCTTCTTGGCATTTCTCCAAAGATGGAGACAACTCTATACATGATATTCTCGCAAGATACCTGAATCTTAAAAGTTGGACATCTTTCTCGATAATCTTCTCCCCAACTTTGGGTATCGAGTACAGCTACAAGGTCCTCTAACCTTTGATGACATAATTAAACAAGCTGTAAGAATCGAGACATTTATGATCGAGAAAGGAGAATTGGCCTTACACATAGAAAATAAACAAGGGTCTTCTTCCTCAAGCAAAGATAAATCCAAATTTCCCAACAAGAACCAAAATGTTGTGGATGATGGTGTTGTAGACAATGTGACTGCTAATCCTTCCAAGGCTGCCTTTAATCTCACTACCACGATGCAAGTGGCCAAATCCACTAAATAGGCTGCGGCAGCATCCAAACCAAGCACTTCACAATTTTCTGGACCTAAACCTTGGGCTCCTAGACCCAAGTAAGAATTCACACCTTTAGGAGAACCTCTCGAGGCAATTTACAAGACTCTTGTAGACAAAAATTTGCTTACTCCATTAGCTAATCCACAACCTTTTGATCTGCAACCAAGACCTCATTGGTGGAATGAATCCTCTTATTGTGATTTTCATCAAAACAAAGGTCATAACATATCTTATTGTCAAAAATTGTGGCATACAATCCAGGATCTCATTGATAGTGAAGGCATTGCTGTGGGAAGTCACAACAAAATTTTTGATCACCAAGCTTTCAAAGACCCATTTCCTCCTCATGGAAAAGGTGAATCATCTAAAGGAAAAAATACTAATGCTAAGGTCAACTATACTTACACCAATAACGACAATGTCAATAATATGGTTGAACCTATTGACACTGAATATTGTAATGTCCTCATTCTTAAGGGAAAGTAAGATACATCTAATTCCAAAACACCTTTCATTTTACGAGGGCCTGCACCTCAATCTTCTGAACAAAGATGGTCTGAAGTGAGTGCTAATGTTGTTACTCGATCTCGTGCTAAAATCATTCTGAAAAGCCCTGAGCCTTCTATATCTACATCAACTCAACCTTCAGATAGGGCTAAGGTTGACTCTGTTACTAAGAATCCCAAGGTGGGTTCCTCATATAATGCTGCTAATTACAACATTTTTGATCAATTGCAATTTACTAATGCTTAGATAACTATTTTTGAGCTCCTAAAAATCTCCCCTACTCATAGGGAAATCCTGGACAAAGCCCTCATTGAGGCAAATGTCCCAAAAGATCTTGATCTCGACCAGTTTCAATCTATGGTAGGTCACTTGACCTCCCCACATTACTTGTCTTTCTTTGAAGAAGATGACCATTCTTTAAGTCACCCACATAATAATCCTCTGCACATTGAAGTCATGATTGGTCCCAAGCGTGTTCACTGTGTTCTTACAGATAACGGCACTGGCCTAAATATTTTCTCTGCTAGTTTCCTTAATTAGTTAGGCTATGGCGAAGACCGCATTGATGCTCACAAAAAGATAACCATTAAAGCTTATGATGAGGAAGAACGTAAATCCAAGGGTTTAGTTTTTTTTCCAATTAGAGTTGGTCCCGTTGAACATGATGTTATCTATCAAGTGCTTGACATCCCTTTGGCATACAACATCCTACTAGGAAGGCCATGGATTCATGAAATGAAAGCTATCCCTTCCACATATCATCAGTGCATCAAGTTCCCATTCCAAGTCTCTGAGGTGACTATACCTACAAATACACACTATGATTGCAATGCCCTCACTAAATCTACTGATATTCTTGTGCCTACCAACAGGGAATCTGTTGAAATACTTGAAGATAAATTAAAAGAAATGGAAAATAATTTGACTCTCAAAGAAACTGATATGGGAGGATATCAGATTGGACCTGTATTATCCATCACATCTTTTCCTTTGTCTCCCCGTTCTTTTGGGATACCTTCTGAGAAAACTAAACCTTCTATGGCTTCCCCTCCAACAAATTATGGTGGTACCTTTGTACAAGCCACAGTACCATTAGAAGAAGAAGTTGAAAATAGAGCCATCAAAGCTTGGATCTACAAAGGAGAAGACAACTCTGAAATTATTCCTCCTTATGACATAAAACCTGAGCAATATGGCAAGGTTTTATCTATAACGCAACATTTTGGCTATAAAAGAGATGGCCCCATAGGTGCAAATCATAAGGGTTTGATTGCACCATTTGAAGCTCTTGGTCACAGAACACATGACTCTACACGTATAGGCTTCCAAAAACTCACATTCCAATTGGGAATAAATAATTTTTTACCTCAAGAAGATAAGAAACCAACATCTGAGGAAACACCTCAAATTGTAAAACTTGAAGACAGCTCCAATAAGGATACATTTCCTTATCCTATTCCACCAGACCTGGTAGCATTCTTCACTGAACCAGACAACCTTGTGCCACATTTCAGTACTATAGACACTGACAGTGATTCTGACACCACCATCTCCATTGCTCCATTAACTTATGAAGAGTGGAAAGACATATATACTCTAAACCCTGGTCATCAGAGTGATTTATGCATACCACCGCACTTTCAAGAATGGTTTGATCAATAATTCCAGTCACTTCTCCTTACACAAGAGGCAAGTGATGATACAAACACTACTGAGGTATCTGGGTCTACAGGTACTCATTTGACCATAGCAAAATTTCTAGGTAGATCTCATCCCAACTGGGGACAAAGAGTTGATTTTACTCACGTCCTGGACATGAGGCCTAATGATGAAATAGACTCCCATGAATATGAGTTTGATAGCTTATCCTATGCCACTTCTGACAGAGATATAGATACAACAAATGCATATGAAAACCTTCTTGAAGTAGGTGAACGGTCTAGTGTAGGGCCACATGAGTCTGACTCCCTAGGTGTTGACGTGTCATCTACTGCGATCGTTAGGAATCAAAGGAATTCAAATATACCTTTAGAAGAGATTGCTTTGGGTCTCGACTTACTTGTACATGCCTTTGATGATTATACCGTGAATGCACTTGAACCTGTCGCTCCTCTTTCACTTAGCCATCTTGAGCTTATAGACTGGAACTCCACCTCTCCATCCAATGAAGTCCTTACATTCCAGAATGATTATGCTCTTGCTTGTTACCTACATGTCATCAAACCTGTAACATCTCCTACCAATGAAGAAAGTGTCAACATGACTAAGGCTGACATCAAGTATCTTAGTCACAAAATAAAAAGAAGAAAAAATAGGCGCTCTGATGGTGAAAACCACCTAGTAGGAGTATCAGAGCCAGAAATAGTCAAAATAAAACATGTATCCAAGGGTAAAAACCTCTTTGAGGTGCCCGAGGATGAGATACTTGATGCACTTCCTAGTCATTTTTAGGAAAGATCATTTGTCCTTATTGAACCAACTCAACCTATCAACTTGGGTATGGAGGTAGAACCTCAGATCATTCACTTGGCACAATCCCTATCAGAGGTCGAAAGAGAGGAATTCATCACATTCTTCAGAAAGAAAAAGATTAAATTTGCATGGAAATATTCACATATGCCTGGATTAGACCCTAATCTAATCATGCATCATCTATCCATCGCACGAGGTGTTAAGCCTGTCAAGAAGAAGCTTCACAAGATACATCCACATGTATCTCTACTTGTCAAAGCTGAGTTAGAGAAATTGCTTAAAGCAGTGTTTATCAGAGTCATTAATTATGCAGAATGGATTTCTAATATTCTTCCAGTGTCCAAACATGATAAATCTATCAGAGTCTGCATAGACTTCAGAGACCTGAATTTGGCATGTCCAAAGGATAATTTTCCATTGCCTAACATCGATATGATTGTAGATATGACAGTTGGGTATGAAATGTACTCATTAATGGATTGTTTCTCTGGTTATAACCAGATAAATATTGCACCAGAGGACCAAGAGAAAATAGCTTTCACATGTACTTGGGGCACCTTCTGTTGGAATGTCATGCCCTTCAGACTAAAAAATGTTGGAGCTACATATCAGAGAGCAGTTACCACTATATTTCATGACATGATGCATAAAACTATGGAAGATTACGTGGATGACACTTTGGCTAAGAGCATGTATTGAAATAAACATCTTTCCGATCTGGGTCCTATCCTAGATCATATGGAACAATTCAATCTCAGACTCAATCCTAAGAAATGCGCCTTTGGCATAACATCTAGAAAGCTACTTGGCTATATCATATCTGCCAAAGGTATTGAAGTAGATCCTGCAAAAGTATAAGCTATTCTAGAAATGCCACCACCTAAAAATATCAGACAAATGAGAGGACTTCAAGGCTGACTATAGTCTATCCAGTGTTTTATCTCTCAACTGGCGGATAAGTCACAACCATTTACCAAGACTTTGCACAAGGGTGTGACTTATCAGTGGAATAAAGAATGTGATGAAGGGTTCACACAAATCAAGTAGTATCTTGCCAACCCGCCCATCTTGATGCCTCCCATTCATGGGAAGCCACTTATACTTTACACATCAGCTACGAATACATCATTGGGTATCCTATTGGCTCAGGAAGATCAGCACAAGAAAGAAAGGGCTATTTACTACATTAGTCAGACTCTGGTCTCCTATGAAACAAAATACTCTCTAATAGAGAAGGCTTGCCTTGCACTAGTGTTTGCTTCATAGAAATTGTGACACTATATGTTGGCTCATACTACACGTTTGATTGCTAAAATTGACCCTCTAAAATACTTGCTCAGTAAAGCTACCCTCACAGGTAGACTCGCTAAATGGGTCATGCTTCTCAGTGAGTTCAATATTGAATATGTTGAAAGGAAAGCCATTAAGGGCCAAGCAATAGTAGATCAGTTGGTGGAGGCACCTCTAGTTGATCATCAACCATTGCACATTGAATTTCTAGATGAGTCCATAATCCTTCTTACACATCGCTCGTGGACTATGTTTTTCGATGGTTCATTTACCCAACAGGGGTCAGGTGCTGGGATCCTGTTCATTACACCTCAAAGATACTCATTACCAAAAGCATACAAAATGTTGTTTCCTTGTACAAACAACATTTCTAAATATGAATCTCTCATCAATGGTATGAAGATTGCCCTTGAGTGGCGCGTGGATGAACTGAATGTTCTTGGAGATTCCTAATTGGTCATCAATCAGGTCAATGACATCTATCAGATAAGAGACAACAAGTTGATACCCTAAAAATGGTTGGTTGATGATCTTAAATAGTATTTTACTCACATCACATTTCAACAGGTTTCGAGAGCAGCTAATAAAGCAGCAGACACCATGGCTACTCTTGCCTCTATGCTGCAAATACTTGAAATTGATTTTAGACATGAATTCCTAGTGGAGACATTATGCTACCCAGCCTATGACTCCCCTAACTCCTAGATGATCTGTTCTATCATAGGACATGACTCATCCCGCTACCATCACATATTCTCCTACATACATGACCAGATCATTCCGGACACTTACTCCTGGAATGAGAAACGCCACCTAATCCATAGTGCTTCATGGTTCATCATCATTGCTAATGACTTGTATAGACGTGCTCTAGACGGTACCCTCCTTAGGTGTTTAGAACCTGATGAGTCCAAACAAGAATTAGTAGAGGTGCATGAAGGCATCTGTGGGTCACATTCTAACGGCCTGACATTAGCCCGCAAACTTATTAGAGCTGGTTACTACTGGCCAGACATGGAAAAAGAAGCAACACAGTTTGCTAAGTCCTGCAAACAATGTCAATTACATGGAAACTTGATTCATGCTCCAGCCAAGGAGCTAATTCCATTCATTACTTTTTAGCCATTTCAACAGTGGGCCTTTGATTTGGTAGGTCAGATCTACCCCTCGTCCTCCAACGGGCATAAATTTATCATTACAGCTATGGATTATTTTACTAAGTGGGTGGAGGCAGTCCCTCTCACCATTGCCAGTGGCAAAATACTAGCGATGTTTATTCTCAATTACCTCATTTGCAGACATGGTGTACCCTCAGCGATTATCACAGATAATGGGGGACAATTTAAAAATAAGGATTTGACAGAGCTTTTCTCTAAGTTTAGAATTACTCAACATTGGTCTTCCATCTATTATCCTCAGGGTAATGGACAAGCGGAAGCTTCCAACAAAACAATCCTTAAGATCCTACATCGCACAGTACATAAATTCAGAAGAGACTGGCATCTCTAGATCAATCCAGCTATTTGGGCATATAGGAAGAGTATAAGAAGCCCAATAGGAGCTACACCCTATTCATTGGTTTACAGGGTAGATGCAGTGCTACCTATTGAGGTCCAGATTCCTTCTTTGTGAGTCTCTCTGAAAGGCCTCATCACTGATGAAGATACTAGAATATCTCGGCAACAAGAGCTAGAATTACTTGATGAACATCGCCAAGTGGCATTCGATCACCTGAGAGCATACCAAAAGAGGATGTCTAAAAGCTATAACAAGAAGGTTCGACCAAGAGACTTCCAAGCGGGTGATCTCATTCTGAGAGAGAACCCTAAAAATTAGCAACATCAGATCCAGAAAGGCAAGTTTGAACCTAATTGGCTCAGGCCATATATTGTTACTATAGTGTTTGGGTCTGGTACCTATCAACTCTCTACTACTGAAGGAGAACAACTCAAAGAGCCCATCAACGCTCTTCATTTAAAGCGGTTCTATAGCTGAGACATCTTCAGTATGCTCATGTATATACTAAAGTCCTGAAAAAATCATAAAAATTTGAAAAAGTCCTGAAAAAATGATCATCTTAGTGAAAACCTAGAGATAGGCGCTTTGATGTATCTCCAAAAAAAAATCATATATTCAAAAAATACAAAAAAATTGAAAAAATTGAAAAATACAAAAAAAAGGGAGAAAAAGAAAAAAAAGGTGCCATTGATGAAAACCTGGCAAACAGGCGTCATGGTAGCAAAAAAAGAATTTATGCCAAGAAGGTGAAAACCTAGTAAACAGGCGCCTCTTGTTCCACAATGCTATATCTATTGCGGCACCGCTTGGCTTTATGCATTTGTTTTCCCGCACTGCTACTTTCCTGCTTTCATTTGCTTTCAGTTCCTGTCAAGACACCAACTCACATGGATTGAAACTGGTTATACTCTCAGGGCAACCCTCCTAGTCTTGGGGGCATTGTCTTATTATCTTTTGGATCTACTTTGTGACAATCACCAGTGATTCTCACTGTGTCTTCCTACTGTCACTTAACTTATACAGAGTTCTCTCTTCTTGAGAATCTCTCTCACATCAGTCACCAGTGGTTCTCACTACATCTGCCTACTGATGTATAGCTTATACTATGATCACTTCATTTGAGCATCTCTCTCACATCAGTCACCAGTGGTTCTCACTACATCTGCCTACCGTCGCTATTCTATCGAGATTTCTCACATCCATTCCAGTTGGAGTTATACTCACATGCTCTATCTATTGATACTTGGTCTTGACGATTATATGCTTTAGTTTGTACATATCTTTTGGTCACTTTTGTGACACTCTGGTTCCTTTGCCGACCCTCCTAACTTGTCATTGATTCAGTGCCATACACTTGGGGGCAATCAAATCTGGTTTGTCCTCACAACATACATCAAGTTAGTCATCGTTACTTGGGGGCATGGGCCCCCCATTTGATCACACATTTGGTTTACACCTAATTTAGTAATCTTGTCACTTCTGAAGGACAACTCGCTACTGACACAAACTAGTGTTTTTCAACACCACCATAACAGTGTTTTTTAACACTATCTTTGGACACGTGTGTTTTTCAACACATATCAGATATCTCATATGTAAACATCTATCAATAACATTCAAACATAATGCACTCACAAGCACAACGGTGTTTTTCAACACCTCATACACATCTACATTCGCAAACTTTAAAACAGGCTGAGCTATGCTTGAATATTTCTTTGTATGTTGTATATTATTATGAATTTCATTGACATTTTCTTTGTCTACTGCTTGTTGGCATAGTCCCGATGATCTGGAAACATAAAATAAACAGGGTGTATGTGATAAGAGCTCCTGCAATAAGGTGGAACAGCCTCACATCCCTCGATCTTGTTTATTTGTACGCCATGGTGAGGTTGGTACTATCTCCTTGCTTGTTATTGCTCTGTTTGTTATTGTTTTGCTTGTTATTGATCTGTATGTTTACGCATGATCACACTCATGGTTATCTTGGCTTTGAATGCCTCGATACTAGTGTACTCTTGCAACATTAACTGGAAACAATGTTCAGGTCATCTTGGCTTTTGTGCCCTGGTGCTTACATTGGTTTCCTACATTTTATCTGATGATAAGTCATATTCATATCCTTATGGTTGCATTGTGGCGCTAGTAAGGGTTGTATCGACTTTGATGTTCCAAAAATGCTCAATGATGATAAATATACGATGGGTCTCATAACCATGTCCTAGAATTGCACCTTCATATTACATCTAGCATAGGATTGCATTTTCATTCTAGACTTGCATTGTGGCAATGATTTAGTGTTCTCTTCATTGCATTCTTCTAGGTTCATACTTTGGAGAGTTCTTCTTCTTCACCATTCATGTTTCATCATGACTGCACAGGTATTTGATCCTCGCTCTCGTTTCTTCACATGTTCTTTTGGTTAGCATTTGTTGTCCTGCATGAGATGTTAGTACCATATTCACATTTCATAATCAATCATACATTACATTTACATTTTCATTTACATATTACATTTGCATCAATTATTTACATACATACATATTTACATTCATACATGTGCATTTCATACATATCTTTCAAAAATATTTATCCATTTGCATACATTCTAAATATCTAAGCATATAGGAAACATCTCATAAAAGACAAAATACAATATACGATGATACCA
>MU227540.1:148419-158921 GCA_018584345.1 Thuja plicata
ACAAGACGCCACTCAGAACTGGGAACTAGAAAACAAGACGCGAAACGATAAGAAGAAAAACAAGAAAGAACTTGATGTTTAGTTAGGAGAACAGAACGATTAAAATCAAGGGATGACTGATTCCATCAAACAATATCCTAACCACAACATCGACATGCTTAGAGAAAAACTCCTAGCAATCAACTGAGAATTGCGTAGGGTTGCCCCAATTTTGGGGAATGCAAAATTGAGGACAACAATAACAACAAACAACTATAAATGTAAATAATTATGTAACGCGTTTGATTTAAGTTTAGGGATAGAATATATCCTAAACTATCAGACATATATCTCTATAGAATATACTAGTTCTGGATTAGTGCCTCATCCATTGGGTAAATTCCTCAATACAATACTAAAAGTTAAACAACCTCTTGGTATAGACTCACAGTCATACACATAAAATATCTTAGAATACACACTACAAGATCCTTCAGTAGATAATACAGATAGAATCAATTTAATATCCAAATAATTTTAATTGATCTTAGATCAAAGACTTATGGAATACACATATTTATAAGCAAGACTCATACAGTAAGCCAGAAAACTTACAACTCAATCGATAACACAAAGGAGATACTTAAAATCTTAGAAGACTTATATTAAGTATAATGAAATCTTGTTCCTGAATTAGTATGACAAGGAAATAAAAAATAAGACAATATGAAAAGGATCATACAACTTTCTACTCTATCTCAATACAGTCTGAAACACATATGATATATCCTAGGCTCAAAACAAATACAAGCCTAAAGCTTTTACAATATTCTCTCAATTCTCTAGCCCTTACTAAATGGTCTTGAAAATCCCTTTATAGGAATAGGAATGAAACAAACTTCAGACCATTTAGGGTTAGGGTTTACAACCAATCATGTCAAGCATTCAATTCTATGATCATTTTGAAACCCTATCTTTCTCTTCAATCTGTGCAAATCTGATCTAAGATCAATTTCCCTAGTCCATGGATGTGAGTGTAGTACCCTGAGGTACAAGAAATTCTAAGGCATGACACTAAGAGTACCTCAACATGAATGAAAAAGAGACTAGCGTTGTTGTATGCATTTAACCATCTAATAAGAAACCCCAATCAGTCAATTCTAGACATAAATTCATCTCACCATATCATATTCCAATCCCTACAATGTCCAACAGTTGTTCAATATCAATCCATAAGATCAAATCAATGCATTAATGATTGTATATCAAAATATCAGTTGACCGCCATGAAACTCTATGAGAATAAGATTTAAATATTTGAAAAATAGTTATAATGGCTACAAGTGGCGCAGAAAGAGACTTGGATGGTCGAGATCAAATCCTTTTTCAGCTTTAAAACATAGTTGTAGATCTTTTTTAAGTCATCTGGGCACTTAGATCAGATTCAAACATGTGTCGCCTCATTGCAATGGCTCTATCAGTATCTCACAATCATCTATCCCTTAAGGATTTACGTTGGCCACACTATCTTTCTCAAATTTCTCATCTTTAATCCACCTTCACCATCCAGGACCATGACTTCAGGAAAGACACGCGTCACCCTAGCGCAATGGCTTGAATTTTATCCATCGAGCATAAGGAAAAATGCTAACCGCAGGATATAGCATAACTAATCTTCTTGTTAACCTCCACTTTAGCTCAGAACTAGCCCATCACTTTCCATGTGTCCAACAAGTGCAATGGCTCAAAGACTATCATTTGAGCATATTTCCATTGAGTCAAAATGTGCCATCCACCAGATCATTTCAAACTTTTTTGTACTTTAATTTACCTTTGGCCATGAAATTGTAGGTCCCACTTGACCAGGAAAGACACGTGTTAAACTATCACTTTGCCTCAATAATTATCTATTGAGCACGTTTTCCTCAAGGTAAAGCATTGTTCACAATATCTCCTCAAACTTTCTATCCCTTTAACTTCTTTGAAAACCTGGGACCCGATGATTAGATCCTGCTAAGTGTCACCTCGACACAATAGCTCAAGGTTAGATTACATGCAATTTTTTCTTTGAGCCTTCTTACTAATTGTCAGATCAATATTGCATCTAAACTTGGCATTTAACCTACCTCTAACTCTAAGTATATCATTTCCCTTGTATCTCTAAGTCACTGAATAAATTCTTTAACTTGAGTCCCATTTGGAGATCACCCTTGGATCCTTCTTGTCTTTGAACACGTGGCACCATCATGTCAAGGCTCCGAGTGCATAAGTTAACCTATGCTTTATCACAAGATTCAATGACCAAATAAAACTCACAATTTGGTAGAGTTTATCTTAACCCTAGTCTGATTCAGAGATCTCAAGATAAAGGAAATCATGCAATCACTGAACATTGTCTTGACCCTTGGCTTAATTTGGAGATCTGGGACCAGCCCTTGATCTTGATCTTGATCCATGACTCATATTTTATCTTAGAATCCTTCACACTAACCTTATTCTATTCTAAGATTCAGAGATAGCTAAGATCTCTGAATCTCCCAATGTTTATACTAACTCAAGTCAAGTCTCAAGATTCAGAGATAAGCTTTATCTCTAAATCGCCAAATGAATTTGTTGACCCTGGGTTTACTTTGAGACTTGGAAAGAACCACTAATCTCATTTATTATCTAGACACATGTTTTTATCTGGTTCATTACCTCTGAATTGTTGAACACTCCTTGACTTTCTGACTTTTTTCTAGTGATTCAGCGCTGGCCATAGATCCTAATCCTTATTTATGGCCTAGATCTTATCATTCCAAACACCAATTGACTTGACTTAACTCAAGATCTATCTGGAGATTATGTGACTAAATGGATCTCTAAGTCTCCAAATGATTTTCTCAACTTGAGTTCCATTACGAGATCACATGCCAGCCGCTAGATCAAAACTTCATCAATGAAAGAGACTTAATCTCAAGATTTTTGACTTAACTGCACTTGACTCAGGTCCAAATGTGATTAAATCTGGAGATTCAAAGATAACTTAATCTCCAAGTTTCTGAACACTTTCCTTAACCCCTGAGTCTATTTGGAGAATCTGGGCCTACCACACAACCAAAACTAGATCAACGGCCTATGCATAATCTCAAAAATCATGAAAGCATATTCAATCTCATTCTGAGATTAAGAGACAAAGGAAAGGAAGAAAAGTGCACATGACTTAAAAGCATTTAAGTGACCTTCAAAATGGTAACTTGAAAACATAACAAGTCTTGAGTGTTTAGGGTTTTAGCGTGAATTTTTAAGAAAAAAGACTGAGGGCTTTAGGCTACAGACTGGAGGAAAAGGCTTGGAACCATGAAAATATTTGAATCAAAATGAGAGAAGATGATGATATGAAGAAGGATGTGTGATGATTTTATTTCTAAGATCACTTGGTTTAATATTGCATATTAGATTTATTATAGATGTTTTAGTGAATATTGGTTTCTAGACTGTGATAGTGATGCTTAACTGAGCGAGTCTATGTGTTTTGGGGATATCTTATAGGCAATGATGATTCAGGTTATGTGAGCTTAATAGATGATAGAAATCATATTGAGGAATGTTTCTTATTGATCACAAGGAACCATGAAAATTTGTGCAAGTGCTAACAGTGGCTCTGTTTGGGGAATGCATCTTGCAGGCATGACAAGGATTCAGGATTTCTGGGATAAGCAGACCACTTAAAAAACAAGGAACCTAACCTAAATAAAGAAAACATAGAAATAATATCTATAGACTTACTTGTTCATGGATTTTTCACACTTCAAGAAAAGTATAACTTCAGGACCTGTCCATGAGCCAGCAATTCCAAAATGTTTCCAGTCAAGTCCTTTAAAATATGAATCAGAACCCCACCTACTGTCAATTATGTATGGTCCCAACCAGACATGATCAAATTTGGCATGTTTTCCTTTGTCCTCCAGTCTAGAATTCCACATTAAAACCATATCATCAACTTCAAACTTTCTAGCAATGTTTCTCTTGTCAAACAGATCCTTGCACTGTAATTGCAGTTTGGCATTCCTATCATGTGCCTCCCTTCATGACTCATCAAGCTGTATCAAATCCTCCAATCTGATTCTCATATCATCATCTAGTTCATCATCATATGTTTGGATGAATTTATACATCTACAATAAATTATTCTGAGGTAATCTAGCATGAATACCATAAAATAAGTCAAAAGGTGGACATCCATTAGCCTTTTTCATGGTTACTCTGTCTTCCCATATAGAAAGCTATAATTTTGAATCCCAGGATTTCTTCTTTGTATCCATTACTCTTTTAATAATCTTTATTAGGCTCTTGTTAATGGATTCTGCTGACAATTCCCTTGGGAGTGATATGGGGAAGAATAAGAAATTTGGATCCTGTATTGTTGACAGAAGTCAGTGAACTCTTTAGATCTGAAGCACATAGCATTCTCTACTACAATGGTCTCTGGAAAACCAAATCTAGTCAAGATATTGGGAAACATGAAATCATTCACAACCTTGCTAGTGGCTCTTTTAGTGTGAATTTCTTCCACCCACTTTGTAAAGTAATTTGTTGCTACTAACATCCATGAATGACCCCCACTATACTTATTAGGGATTTCACCAATGAAATCTATCCCCCATTTCTGAAAAGGTGTCTCAACTATAACAGGATTCAAGAGAAGATTCCCACCAAACTTTAGCTTGCCTAAAAATATCTGACAAGCATCACATTTTCGAACATAATGATGGACATCCTTGAAGATTGTTGGCCACCAAAAAATAGATCTAATAATCTTATAGGTAGTAGTCCTAGCCATGTAATGGCCACCACATGCACCATTATGTATTTTTTTAAGAGATCCTGAGATCTTTCATAATCTACACACTTGAGCAATACTTCTTCATTGCTCCTCCACCATAGTTTTCCTTGAATTCTTGCATACTTCACAGCATGCAACTTGCCTATTCTCCATTTATTTTCATCCATATCATGGGGGAGCACCATCCTTTGCAAGTATCGAATGATGTCCTTGTACCAATTAGAACAATCCATATCACAAATATAAGGTTTATACTCCTCTTCTAGCTTATGAATATTATTTGCATCTAAATTGCTTTGAGCCATGAGTTTAGCAAGTCTTGGACCTCTTACCAATTTAGTAAAATGAATTTCAATATCAAACTCTTGGATCTTGTTGATCCATCTACATCTCCTCCTTTAGACCTCTTGTTGGACTAAGATATATTTTATAGCAGCACTTGGCACATATGAAATTATGGTTTCTCCTACCAAGTAGCATCTAAATGCTTTAACAACCTTGACCAAAGCATAGGATTTTTTCTCCATGATATCATATTTTAGCTCTGCTACTTGTAAAAACTTACTAAAAAAAGAAATAGGTTTTTCATAGCCCTCTGAATTCTTCTATAATAATACCACAGCAACATTATTATATGAAGCAAAGGAGAAAAATTGAAGTGGCTTGCTATAATCAGGGGTTCTCAAGACAGGAACATCTTTAATAGCCTATTTGATATCTGAGAAAGCCTTACAGGTTTCTTGAGTCCATTCCACCTTGGATCCTTTATTCATCATCTTTGAGATTAAAAAACTAGTCTCTGCAAATTTTGTAACAAACCTCCTTAAGAAGTTTACTTGTCTAAAGGATTGAATGCCCTTGACATTCGTGGGTTGAGGGACCTTATCAATTGCACTTACTCTTTCAGGTTTAATTCTAAATCCATCTTTAGATACAATGTGTCCTAAAATATTTCCCTCTATCACTCGAAATACACACTTCTTTGGGTGAAAGGAAACCCCATATTCTAATGCTCTTACAAAGATCTTTTCAAGATGATCACGGTGTTGATCTTCTTTTTCTGAATAAGCAGTAAGATCATCCTGATAGATTTTCAAAAACTTGTTTATGAAATCTACAAACACCACATCCATGGCTCTCTAAAAAGTATCTCTAACATTTTTCAAACCAAAATGCATTCTGACATACACATAAGTTCCCCAAGGTGTAGTGAATGCAATCTTAAACTGTTCAGATTCCTTGACCTTAACCTGAATATACCCTGAAAAAACATCCAACATGGACATCAACTTAGACCCAGTGACTCTTTGAAACATAGATTCCATGTTGGGCAATCCATAATTATCCTTTAAAGAGTTAACATTTAATTTTTTGAAGTCTACACATAGTCTGATGTCTCCTTTTTTCTTCCTGACTGGTGCCAAATTGGATACCCATGTTGAATGCCTAATAGTCTCTATGAGTCCAGCATCCCTCATCCTTTTATCTCTTCTTCCATCTTGGGTGCTAGGGTGGGATTGACAGGTCTCAACTTCTATCTAAAAGGCTTGGTGCCTTCTTTTAATGGAATATCATGTTGGAATAGATCTCCTTTGTATGCTTTCAAGGCATCATAAGACCATGCAAAAACATTTCTATATTTTCTGAGATGATTAACCAATGAATCTCTAAGCTTGGGGGAAAATTTCCTACCAATATACACATTTTTAGGAGATTGATCTATCCCCAATTTTACCTCCTCCAAATCCTCAGGTTTGTTCACAATGCTTAGAGAGAAAGGCTTGTCCTTGTTATCAAAGGCTTTCTCAAGTACAACCAGACCTTTGGGAACCTTATTTTATTTTATTTGGAGAACCTCCCTACCAATAATATTGTCTTTTCCATCTAAGGTCTCCACAAAACCATTAAATTCCATCTCTTTGCTTCCAAAGCTAGATTCATAAGATAGGAATCTAAAAATATCCTTGTCATCATCAAAGACTTGCCAATTTTCATCATTGTTTGGAATGGATGGTTTGGATTGAACCTCTATTTTAGACATCCCTCCAAAAGTAATCTCTTTAGGCCTCAAAGAAATATTAGCCAGTAGGCATGCCATCTTGTTCTAACTTCTATCCATCCAATCAATGCCAAATGCATCAAAGTTTTCAATTTCATCCCAAACAACATTTCTATACTGCTTTAGCCTCTGATTTTTTGAAGCATATTTGGATCTTGTTTGAGAGATAACTAACTCAAAGTCTCCAATGACTCTGATACATCTAATCTTGTGTCTTGAGGCTAACCTAAATACTATTAGTAAAGCCTCATATTCTACAATGTTATTAATGAAGGTGAACATAGATAAAATGAGAACTTGTATGTCTTACCACTAGGAGCAATTAATAACACTTCTGCACCAGCTCCTTCCTTTAAGCTTGCACCATCAAAATGCATTGTCCATAAGTCACCCTTATATACAAGATTTTCCTTCTCCTCTAACAACAATATGTGTTGGGTATCTCTCTCAACTTTACTATATTTTACTTGAAAGGATCCAATGTCAGTATCCAAGAAAAAATTCATTGCTTCATCTTCACTCTCCTCAATCATAGGATGAATTTTTATTTCTCTAGATACCTTGACATTTTTACCATTATGTCAAATGTTGCAAAGGATAGGTCACACTGAATACTTACTCACATTGAGGCACTCCATTTTCTAGATAGTGATATTCTATATTGAGGTGGGATGTCAACTACTAGAACACTCATTGTTAGTACCTTCTCTAGAAATGCAGCAAGTGTATAAAGCAAAGCCTTAATAGTTCCTATAACAGGAACTTCTCTTGAATCCATTGCTTGGAATCTCCCATGAGGAGTATCTACTTGTAGGCATGACTATATTAGATGCTCTTGAATCAATCATGCAATTCTTAAGCATCTTGCCACTAATAATCAATGTCAGGAAAAAGAGGTCCATGACTCCCAAAGGAGGAGTGGCATGATTTTTATTTAAGAAAATATGAGGGATCTCAGAAACAATCTCATCTGATTCTTTTCCCTTTCTATAATATTTCTCCTTACTATTCCCTTTCTTGTCACCCATTTCTAAATTCAAGGCTCTTATGGAAGAAATAATATTCATCCATGTCAAAGATGTCTCCTTGTACTCATGAATTCTCATCATTTCTAAAAATGGAAATTTGATTGTGATCTGTGAGAGCAATTTCCCCATGTCAATAGGAGTATACTTGATATCAGATATATCTTGCTTGGTCATGACAATACTTCTATCCTCACTTTCATTAGCCAAGCTTGGCTCAACGCTTTTAGCATCTTTTTGAATAGAATAAGAACCTATCTCTGGTGTTCTTGATTTAATCTTATGGACAAGACCTGGACTACTTGGTTTATTTTTTGTTCTTACCTTTATCTTTTTCACACCCTCAGCAATTTTTTCTTTCTTTGATGTCTGCTTAGAGCTTTCTTTTGTTTCTTTGATAAACATGCCAACTGGTCTGCCATCTACATTTCCAACTATCATATTCCTTAGATTATAGTTACTATGTGCTTGAGTAACCATGTTTGCTATGATTTGTGTAATTTCCTCCTTTGAGGGTCTTCTTACTACAAAATGATCTTTACCCCTCACAGCATTGCATCTTATATTATCAATGTATGTTTCCTCTTCACCATATGAAATCATACATTGATCTTCAAAATGATCATCAGATTCCTCTTTACTTCTTAAATATGAAGAAGTCATCGCATTTCCAACATCATCATATAGTTCTTCTTCCTCTTCTCTTTCTTGTTGGGTCTGACTTGGATACATCTTCAAAGCAATAGCACAACTGTCAGGGTTGTGTGGATATTGACAAAATTCACACCAATAATCTTGATTACACATGTTAGCTGAATTTCTTTAAAGAGGATCAGGAAACTTTTCACTAGGCTTGTCTTTCTTTTGTGGAAGAATAACCTTCCCATCCTTCCATTGGGTAGTGTATGGGTAGTTTTCTATCATAGGTTTCTGATTGACATTATTATAGGATGGCCTATTATTTTTTGGAGCTCTAGGATTCTTACTCTCTCCTAGATTTAGGTCTTTTATAGCATTTAGGAGCTGCTTCATATTGACCTCCTCCTTAGGTTTTCCATTTGAAGGTCTATTTGATTCCTTCCTATCATGCTTCCAATCATCTCTTCTACCCAACTTCCTAGATACCCTCCTATTGGTTTCTATATTGAAATTTGTTTTATAATATTGTCTTATAGTCCTTGGATTCTTATCTTTTAGGAGGTGTCCCATCTTATAATCAAATGCATTAAGATAAGTGGCTAAACAAACCTTGTCATCAAGTCTCATAACTTGGAAATTTTTTTGCATGGCCCTTTGAAACCTTATGTTGAACTCTACAACATCTTCATTATGATTCTTTTTAATATTGTTGAATTCATTTAACATTAATCCTTCATTGGTCTTATCACCATATTGATCCTTGAAGAAATCAATTAATTCATCCATTGACCCTACAAAATAATAGGGTAACCCTCTAAACCATTCCCTAGCATCCTCTACTAAGGACTTGTAGGCGCACTTTCAGTACACCATTTTTAAACTTTAAAAGTCATCTCCCATGAAAATAAATTCCCCTGATGTGTTCCCAAATTTCACTAACAATATTTCTATGAAGGTTGAATTGTTTCAAAGTTCAAAACATGAAGATATGGAAGCAGACTGGTGTGATAGCTAAATGTGGGCCTCTGATTTAGCCATAAACTTCAACATGGTCATTTCTCTTCAATCACATATAAAAATGAATATAGCTTAATTCATCTTGCATGTGTGAATGAATCGACCTGTTTCCTTCTAGAAGGAAGGAGTATGAGCTTGCTCTCGGGTCATTGCAAGCTCAGTGACTACACCAAAGACCTAAACGAAGGATTTAAATCTATATGCTGAAAGTAAACTATTGATTAATCTAAATGATTATGCAACTGTGTTGTTCATCCAAGCTATTTAAGATTGATTTTAGAAGCACCCAATTGAAAGTGAAAGATTCTTTTTAAAACCCAAATTGAATGTGCTCTAATGATTAGATTTGCATGCTTGAATAAAATAAACAACAATGTTAAATAAATGCTAAGAATGCAAGAAAGCTAAGATGAAAATGCAGCATAATAACATCAAGCAAAAATTAGGATCCTTTGTGAAGGAAAAGAGTTTCTCTTTTATAGAAATCTCTCTCGAATCGATGGTCAAGATCGAACAAAAAGAGTAACTCAGATTTGATTGAAGAAGCACAATCCATATGCAAGTGATTCGATTGGTCGAGAGAGTCAGTTGACTTAACTGACTGATCAGTTATTTTGGAAACTTCCAAAATTAGTTCACAGTTAACTGAAATGTTTCCAAAATGATAAACAATGGAGAATCAGTTAACTGAGTGGACCTGGATTGTTTCCATTTTGATAAATCAGTTAACTAGATTTGATGATGTCATATTCATTTTTAATAAATTAATTGATTTTAGATGCACATTTATGTTTTTATAATTAATTTAATTCCTTTTTGATTTAATTGACTATTTTGTAATTTTTATTTAATTAATATGTCATAATATCAATTAAATAATTAGCATAATGTTTATTTTCCAATGTAATGTGATTTTAGGAATTAATTAATTAATCAAGTACGATGATTGATTAGGACC
>MU227540.1:168880-179669 GCA_018584345.1 Thuja plicata
CAAGAAGTCCTCAATGGTGGGAAAGCTGGTAGGTGTCAAAGTAGTCAACTCTGCATCAAGCTGAAGTGCCCGGAACTCATTAACTGTGCCAAACAAATCTGAAAACTTGCCCCAAATGGCCCTAGGAATGGTCAAACCATCCAAGTGAAATAGGAGACTGTCGGAGATGTTCAGTGCAATCAAGCCCATGGCTTCATCCATCTTATTCCTATGCTGAAGAAGCTCAAAAGGACGCTGTAGGATAGGTTGGTGTTCATCTAGACATGACCATAAGCCACGTGACATGAGTAGCCTGGTCATGTGTGCTTTCCAAGTGTGGTAATTATGTGGTGTAAGCCGGGCCACAGATGGGTCCGACATTGAGAGAAAGAAAGACGGAAGTAGAAGGGTCGATTTCTGAAAGTAAAAATAGAAAGAAAATGCACCCCCTCATAAAGTAGGATTCTAACCCCCGTACAGCAAGTCATCAACCACTGAAAGTACAAAAAAAACTAGAGAAAAACCTGGAAACCAGATGCAGAGCAGAAGGGAAAATGAAGCCTCTACTTCAACGCTGAAAACATGTACTCAAACAGCAGAATCAACAAACAAAACTAGCACCATCGCTTCCATCTCAGAAACACCTTTCCGGCGATATTTTGTTTTCTGAAAAATGATACCGGATGCTCAAGATATGGGCAAAAAACCAACTGCCCCTCCGAAACAAAGCTCTCTGGAAAAACACAGAGACTGTGTTAAACTTGACGTTCAACCGGCCGTCACCAGTCTGCTGGGTTAAAAATGACAGCCGTCATTGTCGCCGGAAAATATTTTATCGGCCGCCGGAAAAATTTAAAACTCGCCGGAAAATTTAAAATTGTCGCCTGAAAAAAAATCCTGGCCGCTGACGTCACCGTGACGTCAGCCCCGCGCGGGTGTGGATGGACCAGTGGCGGCTGGGCGGTCACCCCCGGCTGGGGTGGCGGCCCGGCTGAGAGCTGGTGGCACCCGGGTGGCCCAACGGCGGCGGGTGAGCCGCGGGGGAGCGGCGCTCGCCGGGGCGGCGGGCCGGTGGCCGGCAGGTGGCCGGCGTTGGAAGAGCTATGCCCGGGCTGCGCACTAGCTACGCTTGGGCGGCGCGCTGGCGGCGCTCGGGCTGCGGCTCGTTTTTCAAATAAAAACGTATTTTTTTTATTTATTTTTTTCAAAATCCGTACGGTACGGCCCTAGGAGGCCAGAAAAAATTGCCTGTGCTCCCGGAGGCTAAACTGGTCGAGTCTTATGTGATTTCGACTCTCCCGGGCCTTCTGAGCGCAATGGCGGCATCCGTTTCTGCTCAATCTACTCCAGAAGTTTGTGCCTCTGTCAAAGTGACAGAAAACCTCAGAAACAAGCTGTGGCTGTCGTCTTCGAATCCAGGCTTCAAGAACTTCAACCTCGGCAGCAGCAAGGAAGCTCTGATACCATGTAGGATTTCAAAAATGTGCAAATCCATAGAAATCCAAGATCACCTGCAAGCAAAATACCAGAAGCTGGAGTGAAACCTGTGAGAGAGAGAGAGAGAGCTAGGGTTTTGAGAATCTCAGCGGAGTGAGAGCAAAAATGTATATCTCAAAAGAATGAACTTACAATAATTACAAAAAGCGGCTTATAAGGTGAGAAACCCTAAAGCCAGAGAAAGCTAGGTTTGTGCATTTAATAATTAATAAACATATTAATTATTATGCACCTAAATGACAAGCTTAAGTGAAAAAGAATAATAGTGACCTTTAATAATTAAATCAGATAGACTTAATTATAAAGGTAAATAAACTATTACTCTAACAGAAATTTTGGGAGATCAAGAGATATGAGTAATTTTATGAGAAGCCGGAAAGTCTTAAAGGAGGAAGTTGATTGGAAATAAAATAAATATTTTAATACTTGATTCCTTAACATTCAAATAGAAAATGAGGAAATAATTAGTTATGAAAACTGAAAATTCATCGGGAGAAGCTGAACGGTTGCTAGAGAATGTTATTTATTGTAAATCCTTTTTTGAAAGTAGGGGTTCTTCTTTTCTACAAGAGTAGGAAGTGCTAGAGTAGAGGGAAGACATTATTTTCTTTTATGCATTTCATTTCATAGCATCAGAGGTTGAAAGTTCTAGTTTTTGTAATAGATTTGACAGAGGTTGTGAGCAAATAAAATCAGAGTATTCTTATTTGTTGTGTTCAAAGCAAAGATGGGTTTTATTCTGAATCAGAGAATTTGGTTATTACTTTTCTGTTTATAATCAATCAGAGTATTGTTGTATTCATTTTTGTGCATTATCTTGCATCTTTTGTTAAGTACTAGATGGGCTATAGATATTAGTATTTACAGACATTCCTATTACACAAATTGGGATTACTTAACCTTCATTTTCATTTTAGTTTCACTGCATTTGCATAAGTAGTATTCATATTGCATTACCAATACTAGGGAGTCATAGGAAATGTGAATTCTTGGAGTTGGCTAGGTTTAGGGTTGAATTCACTGCCCGAGTTAGATCAGTCTGGGGCTGACTTGGTTTTCCTCTTCTCTTCTTAGGTTAAGAACATACCCAGTTAGTTTAGGAATAAACCAAATTCATTGAATATCATTCATAAGGGAGTTGTACCTTTCAATTCAGAGGAAATCTATCAATCTAGTGATAGATTATCCAACTGTTGGTATTGAATTGTTTCTCACAAATTTTGGCATTTGAGAGTTAAATCAAAAAGAACAATCTATTTACCAACAAGACTGAACAAAAAGTTTCATTACTACATCCTCACACATAACTTCATAATCATCCATCATGTTAGTAAATATTTTCAAGTGTTCTTCACATGTGATTACATTATTGCCAGAAAATCTAGGAATTTTATCTCTAATGACACTTGGAACTTCATTAGGATAACCATGAATATTATGAAAAGAAAATTGATTGTACCTTTCTACATGAGTGGATCTTCCTTTAAATGAAGTTTCAACTTCATGAGAAGTAGAGGCCTTAGCATTTGATGTTGTAGCTTCTTCAGTACCGAGCTAAATAGGCCTATTTGTCTGTCTAAGAAAACCAACCTTCTTCTTCATCTCCAAAGTAACAGCCTCTAATTCTGCCTTCTCAAGTTCTTTAGCTATGATATATTTTTCAACTCTAGCTATTTCAAGATCCATATCCAATTTAGACATCTGATCTATTGGGACTTTGAGATTCTTGGGCACATTTATGGTAACCCCTTCCATTCCCTTCTTTCCCTTATCTTTAGGGCCTTGATAATCAATTACTTAATGAATGAAAGGTTCCTCCTCTCTGAAATTTTGAGGTTCATATAGGTAACTCATTGCTTCTAGATTCAGCACTTGCCTCCTCAACTGATCATTTCTAATCATTTTTTTATCTTACTTCATTTTCCCTTTCATTTTCTCTTTGTTGTCTAAGGGAAAAATTTATCTAGGTTACTTCCTCATCTTAATAGCCTCTTCATCAAGATCCTCTAAATTTGGGAGGGTGGTGTCAGATTCCTCCTCAAGATAAAATAATAACAAAAGATCAAACTTGAGTAACTCTATGCTTCCAATGACCAATGTTTTGGCCAATTATGCCAATTATACTGCACTGTTGCCAGTAGAGTCGCCATCTTGTTGGTGACTCAGATGGGTCAAATTATATGAATAGTAAAACACAAGAGATTCCTTGAAAGGTTTAGAAAGATTTTATTTCTCTATCCCCAGTAGAGTTTCCATCTTGTTGGTGTTTAAAATTGTTACACTTTGAGAAGAAACCAACATATCTTAAGACTGGTATTAGGAGTGGTTAGCTCCAAGTGGGAAAGCTCTGTAAGATAACTGGACCAACTATAGGGACAAGACTTCCCTTTGCACTTTTGGCTCTGCAAAACTAAGGTAGGTACACCTAATCCAGACACACCTCAATTCTTTACAACACCTACTTCTGGATTTAAACAATAGATAAATGGAAAGTAAGTAGTAAATGCCAACCAAGCATTCATTGACTCTTCACTACCATGGTGGGATAAAAACAAACAATTTTAAATGTAAATAATTTTATAACAAGTTTGATTTAAGTCTAGGAATAGAATATAGCAAAACCTATCAGACATATATCTCCATAGAATATACTAGTTCTGGATTAGTGCCTCATCTATTAGGTAAATTCCTCAATACAATACTAAAATTGAAATGACCTTTTGGTATAGACTCAAAGACATAAACACAAAATCTCTCAGACTACACACTACAATATCCTTCAGTAGATAATCCAAGTAGAATCAATGTAATATCCAAAGAATTTTAATTTGATCTCAGATCAAAGACTTGTGGAATACACATATGTATAAGAAAGACTCATAAAGTAATCTAGAAAACTTACAACTCAATAGATAACACAAAGGAGAGACTTCAAATCTGAGAATACTTATATTAAGTATAATCAAATCTTGTTCTTGAATCAGTATGACAAGGAAAAACAAAATAAGACAATATGTAAAGGATCATACAACTTTCTAATCTATCTTAATACAGTCTAAAACACATCTGCTATATCCTAGACTGGAAAAAAATACAAGCCTAAAGCTTTTACAATATTCTCCCAATTCTCTAGCCCTTACTAAATGGTCTTGAAAATCCATTTGTAGGAACACGAATGCAACAAACTTCAAACCATTCAGGCTTAGGGTTTACAACCAATCATGTCAAGCATACAATTTTGTGATCAAGTTGAAACCCTATATTTCTCTTCAATCTATACAAATCTTATCTAAGATCAATTTCCCTAGTTCATGGATGTGAGCGTAGTACCCTGAGGTGCAAGAAATTCCAAGGCATGACACTGAGAGTAGCTCAAAATAAATGAAAAAGATACCAAAGTTGTTGTATACATTTATCCATCTGATCAAAAACCCCAATTAATCAATTCTAGACATAAATGCATCTCGCCATATTAGATTCCAATCCCTACACTTTCCAATAGTTGTGAAATATTGTTCCATAAGATCAAATTGATGCATTAATGACTTTGTATCAAAATATCAGTCGAACACCACGAAACCCTCTAAGATTAAGATTTAAATATTTTAAATTCAGTTATAACGGCTATAGGTGGCATAGAAAGAGACTTGGACAGTCGAGATCAAATCCTTTTTCAACTTTAAAACATAGTTGTAGATCTTTTTTAAGTCATCTGGGCACTTAGATCATATTCAAACATGTGTCACCCTGTCACAATGGCTCTATCAGTATCTCATGATCATCTATCCCTTAAGGCTTTACGTCAACCACATGATCTTTCTCAACTTGCTTATCTTAAATCCGCCTTTTCCATCTAGAACCATGACATTAGGAAATACATGCATCACCCTGGCGCAATGGCGCAAATTATATCCATTGAGCATCTTAAGCATAAGGAAAAATGTTGGCCGCAGGATATAACATAACTTATCTTCTTGTTAACCTCTACTTTAGCTTAGAACTAGCCCACCACTTTCCATGTGTCCAATAGGCACAATTTCTTAAATACTATTATCTGAGCACTTTCCATTGATTCAAAATGTCAGCCGTCAGATCATTTCAAACTTGCATGTACTTTACCTTCAGCCCTGAAACTATAGGTCCCACTTGACCAGGAAAGACACATGTCAAACCATCACTTTGCCTTAGACATTATCTGTCAAGAATTTCTTCCTCAATGCAAAGCATCGTTCACAAGATCTCCTCAAACTTTCTATCCCTTTAACTTCTATGAAAACCTTGGACCATTTCAGATCCTACCAAGTGTCACTTGGCGCAATGGCTCAAGGTTAGATTATGTGCAATTTTGTCTTAGATCCTTCACACTGAGTGTCAGTTCACTTTCACATCTTAACTTGGCCTTTAACATGCCTCTTACTCTGATTATATCATTTCCATTGTATCTCTAAGTCATTAAATAAATTCTTTAACCTGAGTCCCAGTTGGAGATCTAGCAACAACCCTTGGATCCCACTTATCTTTGAACATGTGGCACCATCTTGTCAAGGCTCCGAGTGCAGAAATTAACCCAGGATTTATCATGAGATTTAGTGGCCAAGTAAAACTCACAATCTCAAAAATTTTATCTTAACCCTAGTCTGTTTCGATATCACGAGATAAAGGAAATCACGCAATCGCTGAACATTGTCTTAACCCTTGGTTTAATTTGGAGATCTAGAGCCAGTCTAATGGGGAGCTCCTCTCCTAAAGCCTCCTAGATCTCTCCAAGTCCTTCTTCTGGACTTCCTTAGGTTCTCTTCTCTACCCTATCTAGAGGATAATCTCCTAATCCCCTAACTCACTAGGAACTCTCCACCAATTTCAACTCTTTTCTATACTCCTCTCCATAGCTCTCTTGCATTCATGGTTCCACTAACCATTTGCCCCTCCTATGATGTCCAAATATTAAGGATTTCTTTCTCAATTCCCTTTAGGTCTAATTCCCTCTCTAAGGATTCAATTTTTGTGAGTTCCCCATTCATTTTCCAAACGGGTTCTAAAATCCAGCCTTTTAGGCCTTGTAGCCTTTTTAGGCCTATTAGCCCTCCAAAACATAGAAAAGGTGATTTCTCTCCTAAAAACCCTTAACAATCCTAGAAAAAAATTCCATATTATTTGTGGGTTTTTCTTCCCCTTTAGGATTTCCTAGTTCTTTGGTCGCGCTATTGTTCGTACAATGGACTTTTTCCAAACCCCTAAAAATAATGGTTTTTAGGGCATGAAGACTGGTCTCGCTTCTTGTTCTTCTTTCACTAATCTAGTGAACTCCTATGAACTCCTCCTTCCATTATAAGGTTTGCATATTATTCCCCTACACTCCTCCAACATTCATTGGCACATACCAATCACCCTGCAACCTCCATTATTGTTGCACTACTTAGGAACCCTAGCCAGATTGACTAACACTCGCCTAGGGCCTAATTGTTTTCAAGATTCCCCCGCACACACACACTCCACAAGATATATGTACACAATATATACAAGTCTCTAATGTTTTCCAAGTGGTCATGGATTTTTAACCACGGGAACACCAAAGAAACCCTTCTTTTACATGACTGGACCAAAACTGGCTAGTGAACTTTCAAAACATAATAAATTTAACAAAGTTTAATCTATCAAACTAATTCCACACAGAACTTGTAAACTACATTTTAAACACTATCCAATCATTCATTCAGTCCGTTCAATCCAATAAAGTGGTGGATGATGGCTCTGTCACTTAATTACAGTGTAAAATCCTTCTTCTCAAACACTAGTCCATACACAATGAACTATAACTATCATATTAGGGTTGGGAACACCTTATATACCTCTATCCCATATTCTTAGACCCTCTTTTCAATATTTGGGCACCATAAGTGCCGATTCCTAGAAACTAGGAAATGTTATCATGACAACTTTGAAAGTTTTCATGACAACTTTGACAACTTTTTGTCAAAAGTAGCAATTTTCACATTTTGAGTATCCTAATTGGTTTCAAACCTTACCAATTGACCTCAAATGACTAGAGAACATTAAAACCTTAAAAATATTCCCACTTTGGTACTTTTATCAACTCTTTGAATTTTGAGTTGACTTCTAGGTCTTAGACCCCTAGAATCAACTAGACTTAACAACATCAACCCCTAACCTTTCCTAACACTAACCACACCTAAAAATCACACTAGAGACTTTATATTTTAGTCCTTATTCTTGGATGGTTGGTCAAACCAACCGAAAAGCCAAAATGTTCAAAGATCTAACTAAAGACCTTAGGGTGCTCCTGCACCATCCTCCCCTACAACAAGAAATTCAAGGTACTTGTGGTGTCAAGAAATCCTCACTGAGTCCATGCTTCTTGAAGTCACTCTCAGCTATCCAAGTGGCTTCTGACTCTAGTTGTTGTCTCCACTTCACTAGATGCTCCATATAGACTTTGTGTCGTGTCTTCTTCTTCACCCTTTAATCCAATATCTTCTCCACTTATGGCTTGACTTGTTCCAGAGTCTTAAACTCTCCCATGTCCTTATGCACCTCTGTACTATACTGCAACTCATCCATCTTTGTTCCCTTATATCTGATCAAATATTTCACATTGAATATTGGAGAAATTGACATCTCCTTGGGTAACTCCACCTTATAAGCATTAGGCCCATACTTAGTCAATATCTTGCAAGGTCCAATTATTTTTATCTGTAATTCCCCGCCAAGGAACCCAAGAGAACTTAACCTAAACATGACACTAAGTTCACAAAATAAATTTGTTTTTAAATATTTACAAACAATAATGATACTAATGCAGAAGCAATACAATGAAGAACATGACATACATGAAATACAACTAATACATAGATAAAATTTCTTAAGGGTTTCTTGACGTAGAATTACTTAAACATAATAATCTACGAATAACAATTATAAGAACTAACTTAAAGGTTACATAATCTGAAACTAATTACATATATCTCATAATAAAAGATTACATATACATTTGATACCAAAATGTATACTACCTCATCAACATCCAATGCACAAGTCGCAGGGTATGTAATAATACATAATAAATCATACAATGCATCCTCCAAAGGATGATGACCATATCACATATGGTACAATACACAACCCAAGTAATTGATCAGTCTCCAAAAGACTAGGAAGATGAAACTACAACAAGGAACATCCAAGCATGAAGAAGAATCCGTAAGAATCTCAATGGTAATAAGAATCACTACTAACCAACCACCTGGAACCAAAGGTCCACTCCCACCATGCTGAGGAGATAGTAACAGGCCCATCACACGAGGTATACAACAAGAATGCAAACAAGATATACATGACCTCATACTCAAATGCATAGGAAGATCCTAGAAGCACTCTAAACCATAACAAGGAACACTAAACAACACCAGAGGTAACTGACACATGTAGGATAACCTAAGTTGTATATAGGAAGGTGTCATCATGTATGTTTGACCCTTGAGTTTTTTCCTAGCAATCCCTTAATGGATTCTGGCACCCAAGTGACCATACACGACATCAATGACCTCTCAAACTGACAAGGCCACTAACTATGCCCAAACCCACACCTCGCAAGGGGGAAAGCATCATCTCATCCTCCATCTTAGCCTATACTAGTGCTTAAGCATGGGTGAGGCATTAATATTATTATTTCAATACTAGGGCATCCTAATTAATTTATTATGTTATCACTTGTTACTATTGGAGATTTGATTCTGAACAGTTGATTGATTGTATGTTTGTCATTGATGACAACATATAATACACAGCAGCACTTCTATATATAATTATCCATATGATGACATGAAGACTTTCATGGATAGATACATGTTTTTGACATGTTTATTATGCTATGTTCATACACGCAAACCCAAAAATGGTGTTTCAGTAAAGATATGTAATTCTGTTATTGACGGTTACAGTTCTGGAGGAATAACGATTTAAGGCTGACATATATAACATGTTTATTGAGTTGCACCTATCTTCAGGATATGCATGTGTATATTCATGATGAGTTATGAGTTTTTGATATTAATCTAAAGGTGCCAAATGTATTTCAAGAAGATTGAAAAGTTATGGTTAAATTGGTGAAGCTGACTTAGTGAAGCGACACGTCTATTCAGTTTATACTTGCGCGATTGTAATTATGCTTGCGCACTTAGTAGAGCTGACAAGGATGCTAAGAAGAGTTGTCTAACATGTCCCATGATCTCATACTTGGAGTATATACTTATAGAAGGTCATTTGTGATAAGAAGATTTGTGAAAGCCGGAGATAAGAAAAGCAGAGTAGAGTGTTAAAGCAGCAGAGCTATATTTATCATATGTTGATAATATAGATATTGAAGTTGAAGATTTCATAATACAGATAACAATTTTTTAGTGCTTTACAAGAGGTTAAAGCATCGGCGCATGAAAGGAACTGATCAGAAAAGTAGTGTCACAAATAGTAGTTCACCTTGTTGATACAATGTGTATCAAATAACCAAAAGGTTGTAGCCTTCACCACTTGGACAGTGAGTCCTTGGACAGTGACTCCACCACCCCTAACAAGGTTATTGTAAAAGAATCCTAATAGGGTTAGACCCTTAACCAAGTCACTATACTACTGCATTGTAATGAACAACTCCTAATAGGGTTGTATGATCTTTTAATAGGGATTACTACAAACAATATAGTTGTTTGTGGGTACTAATTCCCATCGGGGTTTTTACCATTTGGTTTCCCCATAACCAAATTGATGTGTTGTGTAATGTGTTATCTGAGTGTGCATTTACTTTGTATCAATCTGGATTAATAAGTATAAGAAAAAGATAAAGTTGTTGATAACTGATTCACCCCCCCTCTCAGTTATCCCTGAAGTATTCTAACAATTGGTATCAGATCCAAGTGCCTTTGAGAGAAAGCCTAACAGCTTAAGGTAGATCAGATGGCATACTTCAAAAAAGAGAGTCCTAATTTTGATGGAGAGAACTATCTGGATTGGAAAAACAAAATGATAACACATCTACAATGTGTTGGCTTTGAGATCTTTGAGATTTCTACACAAGAGGTTGTAATTCCATCTCTGAAAGACCTTGCAAAGGATGATGCTACTAATAGACAAAAGGAAACATTTACCAACAATGCAATTTCCAAATAAGCCCTAATTAGTGCCTTATTTGACAGTGAATTTTCTGAAATCAAGAAGATTGACAAAGCATATACCATATGGAAGTATTTAGAAGACATGTTTGAAGGAGATGTTCAAGCAAAGAATGCACGCAGAAAGACATGGA
>MU227540.1:183464-197084 GCA_018584345.1 Thuja plicata
GTGCATAATGGTTTATGGCACCCTTTTCCATTGATGTCAATGGGGGAGTATGTACTAAAAACAAGGAACACAAACAAAGAGCTAAACAAGGAACACATACAAGGAGCTTATACTCTGGGGGAGTATAAATATATAACACAGTCTATGTAATTGGAGCAGTGTAGATGAATCTTTGATGAGGATATTGAGAAGATTGTAAAAGAAAGAAGACACCATGAATAGAAGTTGTTTTTATCATATGTTGCCATCAATGCCAAAGGGGGAGATTATTGGAGATTTGATTTTGAACAGTTGATTGATTGTATGTTTGTCATTGATGACAACATATAATACACAGCAGCACTTCTATATGTAATTATCCATATGATGACATGAAGACTTACGTGGATAGGTACATGTTGCTGACATGTTTATTATGCTATTTTCATACACGCAGACCCAAATATGATGTTTCAGTAAAGATATGTAATTTTGTTATTGACGGTTACAGATCTGGAGGAATAACGGTTTAAGGCTGACGTATGTAACATGTTTATTGAGTTGCACCTATCTTCAGGATATGTGTGTGTATATTCATGATGAGTTATGAGTTGTTGATATTAATCTAAAGGTGCCAAACGTATTTCAAGAAGATTGCAAAGTTATGGTTAAATTGGTGAAGCCGACTTAATGAAGTGACGCGTCTATTCAGTTTATACTTGTGCAGTTGTAATTATGCTTGCGTGCTTAGTAGAGCCGACAAGAATGTTAAGAAGAGTTTTCTAACAGGTCCCATGATCTCATACTAGAGTATATACTTATAGAAGGTCATTTGTGATAAGAAGAGTTACGAAATCCAGAGATAAGAAAAGAAGAACAGAGTGTTAAGGCAACAGAGCTATATTTATCATATGTTGATAATATAGATATTGAAGTTGAAACTTTCAGAATATAGATAATAATTTTATAGTGCTTTACAAGAGCTTAAAGCATCAGCGCACAAAAGGAACTGATCAAACAAGCAGTGTCACAAATAGTAGTTCACCTTGTTGATACAGTGTGTATCAAATAACCAAAAGGTTGTAGTCTTCACCACTTGGACAGTGAGTCCACCACCCCTAACAGGGTTATCGTAAAAGTCTCCTAACAGGGTCAGACCCTTAACCAGGTCACTATACTACTGCATTGTAATGAACAACTCCTAACAGGGTTGTATGATCTTTTAACAGGGGATACTACAAATAGTATAGTTCTTTGTGGGTACTAATTCCCATCGGGTTTTTTACTATTTGCTTTCCCCGTAACCAAATTGATGTGTTGTGTAATGTGTTATCTGAATGTGCATTTACTTTGTATCGATTTGGATTAATAAGTATAAGAAAAAGATAAAGTTTTTGATAACTGATTCACCCCCCCTCTTAGTTATCCCTAAAGTATTCTAACAGTTACCACTACTTACAATAAGTGAATCCTAGCAGCCACTTGTGGGCTCCGGCACTTATTGCAAGCCACCTCCTACTATACAACTAGATAACCTACCCTAAGTTCACAAAAAGCATCATAAAGGTACATCATAAGTCAAATTGCATCCTGCCCATTCAGGTGCACATAGGTTCTCAATAACCATAAACATCCGCAGTACCCTCACAAGATCAAACAATACCTCAAAATTGAACCAAGTTGGGTCTAAGAATATTAGGACTATTACATCATCATAAATCATGAACTAACATCACAATAATACCATACAGAAAGTACAATCCCAAAACCTCTGGATTTATGTCCTAAGGGTCATCTAGCCCAACAAACACCCGAAAGCATGATAACATAGAAGAACATACAATTCATTTAATCACGCACCCAAAACACATCATGGTACAATAATTACATATTTAGAATGCATTAAATCAAATACCATGTTAACGTAGGGATAAACAAATTTATAATCCCTAATCATGCAAATTCATTTATCCACTAAAATTACTATCCAACAATAACTAAATATTCCATATTTGGTAAAACGTTAACATTTCCTATAGATCTATTTATAAAACAACATATAAATACATCTAGAAAATAATTACCAATTCCAGTTATAATTATAAAATTATAAAGTTCCTAGGTGCAACATAAGCATCAATCTACATCGTCCAATAACATCTCTAATTAATTTAATTACCACCATAGGATTTAATGATTAATAATGATCAATTAATAGCAATGGTAAAAATATATGCTCTTATTTACCTATAACATTAATCACATTATTAATTAATTCCATAATCTCATTCCTAATTAAACTCCTCATTAACATAAAACTGATTAAAAATTAACTTTAAGACTAATTTAAAAATTAACAATAAACTAATTTAAATATTAATATTAAACTAATTTATATGTTAATAATAAACTAATTTAGATATTAATATTAAGCATATTAAAATATTAATACTAAACTAATTTAAAAATTAAAAATAAACTAATTTAAATATTAACAATAAATTAATTTAAATATTAAAATAACCTAATATTAAAAAAAAATTAACTAACATTATAATTAAAACATATATTAAAAACCCAAATTTTAAAAAATGTAGTTTTAATAATAATCAATTAAATCTAACTAAAAAAAACTTTTTTTAAAAAAAAGCATATAACAAAAAGTATACGGCGGGGTCCCTATGGCCCCCGCCCAATGTTCCATCCGTCAGCCCCCTTTATAAGGGGGCACGGCCAGCCTGTGGTCAGCGTCGGCTGCTATGCCAGCAGCTTCGGCTGTCATGCCGGCAGTCTCGACTGTCGCGCCGAGCTGCCTACCAGCGCAGGGGGTGCGGTGGCCCCCGCCACCCACTCCCCTAAAAACAATAAATTTTTTATAAATTAATTAATTTCGTTACTAACTTTAAACAATGCAACATTTTATATTTTTTTTTTAAATGAAAATAAATTTATTTCTGAAAACGGAAATTAACCATGCATATAGAATTTGTCTTTTTCCCTTTTTTTCACTGGTGTATTTTTTTTTTAACTCTGTATTTTTTTTTACAGAGAGCTAATTATTTTTTTCCAAATTGATTTTTTTCAAGAGAGCATTTGCAAGGGAAATATTTATTTTTCCTCTACTATAGTTCTAACTATAGAGTAGTTAATTTTTCATTTTCTAGGAGATCCATAGGGAATTTTCCTATGAAAATTGGCCAGCATAACATTACTATGCTAAATAACTATTTTCTAAGATAATAAGAAACCTAGGGTTTCAAGAACACCCATTTAAACAAGAATTTCAACAACTCCTAATTAAGAAAATTTAATCAAATTAAGAACAAGAAGACACAATTTAAGCAAGAATTGAATCACAAAAGGGATCAAACCCTACCTTAGATCCAATGTAAGAACGGAATGAATTTTTCCTTTGAAGATGATTAAACCTTGGATCTACCAAGACCACACACAATCACAAATTCCACACAAACCTTTCCCAACATGCATCCACAAGAATCCACAAATCTTCCAAAACCAAGAACACACAAAGCCTCTCCAAAAATGCTCCAAAAAACCTGTTATGTTCAATGAGAGAAGAATCTCCCTAAAGAGGATCAACTTCCCCTAATCAAGAAAACCCTCATGACAACACACTAGTTAACTCCTAAAATGACTCCTCTCCAAAATTGAAAGTAATTCTTTATTTATTAATTAAAATATCTAATTACTTGTACAACTCAACTTTGACTTAGTAACCCAAGTTGCATTTTGAATTCAAACTCTAAATTCACTAATGAACTTGCACATTAAATTAATAAAATATTAAATTATATAACTTAAATATTTAAATCACAATAATCCATGCAACTTAATATTTAATTATTTAATAAATCATAAAAGCATATTTACTCTAATTTTCAATTAAATATTAATATTCAATAATTGCACTTTAATTAACCTTTCAACTAAACATAGGTATTTAATTTAATTTTCAATTAATTAAATACCCTATATTTAATAATTAATTGCAATAATATTCAATTAAATAAATAACATGATATAACACACAAATAATCAAATCAAGCACCTGAAACCGAACACAATCAAAATCAAACATGCTCAAGGAAAGGGATACACAAATTCCTTCAACTAGACGAATTCGGTAAGGGTAGTCAAATGGGTACTTGTCCACTAATTAGGACAATTAGGTTTAGGATAGGATTTGGACCTGAAAACTATCTCCCCTCTCTTACCATTGAGATATTGCGATAGGGAATGCTCACTCCTGCCAATTCAGGGAAGACGTAGCCCGGTACCTACAAACCTGTCATCACAAAGACAAACATACATGCATATATAATATGGCAAACAATGGTTGAGACTAGGTTATCGTGTGGATCTCACTGAAGCAAGTAACTACCACTCTGTCCCATACCATACCGAGCACATCAAATAGTAATGCAAACATACAATGATCCATGTGCATATAAATCTAAGGTCAGTATTGTCAGAAAACCATAATCAAAATCAAATCCTAACATATACATAAGCATCATGAAGTAACCATAAATCACATATACATAGAAGATACAACATAATAATAATGGATCAATAACATACTGAAATGTAATACATAAGTATCCTCAAGATCGACTGAAATAACCACACATACATAAAAAGGCCTAAAAGAGTTTGGCATCCACAAACTGAAAAGAAAACTAAGAGGTGGGTATTACATCATTTGTAGCTTACTAGGCATCCCCTTTTGTAATCTTTCCTTATTTAGGAACACCATCACTAGTTCGCCCACTTCAAATTACAAATCTCTTCTTCCCTCATCTCTTTTTGCCTTCAACTTGTGATTTGCTTCCATTAAGGTCCTCTTTACCTGTTCATGGGCTTCCCTCATTGATTGGGAAAAGTCATCAACATGTCCACTAACTCCCTCATATCCTTTGAGGTCTTTGAGCTCCATCACACCCCTTGGATGTGCCCCATACACAATTTCAAATGGACTTTTGCCTATAGTCCTATTTGTGCTATCATTATAGGAAAATTATGCCTATTGTATTACTTGCTGCCATCCTTGTCCATATTCCTTTGTCAGACACCTAAGTAGGTTCCTAAGTACTCTATTCATCACTTCATTCTGCCCATCCATTTGAGGATTATAAGCAGATCCATGAGACAAGTTTGTGCCTAGTCTCTTCCATAGGGTCTTCCAAAAGTGACCCACAAACTTTACATCCCTGTCTACAATAATGCTCATTGGTAGACCATGAATCCTTACTACTTCTTTGAAAAACAAGTAGGCAATATGGCTAGCATCATGTGTTGTTTTGCATGGTATGAAGTGGCTCATTTTACTAAACCTGTCTACCACTACAAATACATTGTCTAAACCAATTGGAGTTCTAGGTAACCCCACTATGAAGTCCATACTTATGCACTCCCAAGGTCTACTTGGGATGGGTAATGGCTGGTAAAGTCCTGCATTGGGTGAAGTGCCTTTAGCCTTCTGACATATGCCACACTTCTCCACATATCTTCTCACTTCCTTCTACATCTTTGGCCACCAATAGAATCTCTCTACTAAGTCTAATGTCTTATTCAATCCAAAGTGTCCACTTAGGCTTTCATTATGCTTTTCTTGTATGAGGTTCTCCCTCATTGAACCTTTTGGAACACAAAGTTTTTTGGCTTTGAATAGCAACCCATTCTACAATATGTACTCGGCAAACTCACTATGAAAGTGATTCTCAAAATTCTGACACACTTTGTATATCTTTGAGAAATTTGAATCTCCCTCATATAGGTCCTTAAAACCTTCAACTCCTGTACTTTGCAACTAAATCTCTTGGATGGTGAGGAGTCTCCTACTAAGAGAATCTACAACTTTGTTTTTCACCCCCTTATTATGCTTTATGGTAAAGGTGTAAGATTGTAGGAACTCCATCCACTCTATGTGTCTCAAGCTAATCTTGTCTTGAGTGTTTATATAACTCACTGCTTGGTTGTCTATGAAGAAAACAAACTCTTTAGGAAAAAGATAATGTCTCCACTTCTTTAAGGCTTGTATAAGAGCATATAGCTCCAAGTCATAGGAAGAGTACCTAGACTTAGCCTCATTTAGCCTTTCACTAAAAAAGGCCACAGGCCTGCCTTCCTGACTTAAGACAGCTCCTACTGCAATGCTACTTGCATCACACTCAACAATGAATGGTTTTTCAAAGCTTGGTAATAGTAATAAAGGCTAAGTAGCCACTTACTTCTTCAACCTTTCAAATCCATCATTAGCTACCTTTGTCCACACAAATTTTTTTTTTCAATCCTCATTTTATAGTCTCTAGGACTGGAGCACAAATCTCACTAAATGTCCTAATGAACTTCCTATAGAATTGGGCTAACCCATGGAAGCTCCTAACTTTAGTCCATGTCTTAGGAGTAGGCCAGTTTAATATGGCCTCTACTTTCTCCTTATCCATTTTTAAGTCACCCTTGGAAACCACAAAGCCAAGGTAGACTAGTTCTTCTTTCATAAACTCACTCTTCTCAAGGTTTATAGTGAGTTTCTCTTCCTGCAACTTCTTCAACACTAACTCCAAGTGCTTCATGTGATCCTTTTTAGTTTTACTGAAAATTAGGATGTCATCTAGATAGACAACTACAAAAACTCCTATATAGTCCTTCAATACTTCATTCATCACTCTCATAAAGGTGCTTGGTGCATTGGTAAGCCCAAAGGGCATCACTAACCATTCATACAACCCCTCTGTAGTCTTAAATGCAGACTTCCACTCATCACCCTCTTTCATCCTAATTTTATAGTACCCACTCTTCAAATCAATTTTAGAGAAGTACTTATCACCCCCCAAGAATCCATCAAGTCTTCTATTCTAGGAATTGGAAATCTATACCTGATAGTTATCCTATTTATTGCCCTAGAATCAATACACATTCTACACTTACCTCCTTTCTTAGGAGCCAACACCACTGGGACAACACAAGGGCTAATGTTTTTCCTAATCAATCCTTGATCCAACAACTCTTCCACCTGCCTGGCTATCTCCTTATTTTTCTCTGGTGTCATCTTATATGCAGCTTTGTTCAGAAAGGATCCTCCTAGTATGAATTCAATCTGATGACTTATCTCCCTCTTTGGTGGTAATGAGGCTGGTGTACCCTCACAAATTATGTCTTTGAACTGATCCAACAATTCCCTCACCTCTTTTGGCATAGGTGCTTGTTTATGAGTCTCCTCCTCCTTTGGATTTAGAAAAATTGCATAACCAACTTCTTCATCTTTTATATCCTTTATAAATTCTTTCGTATTCATCAACATGACACTGGATTTTGCCTCCTCCACTTTGTCTTCCTCTAGTATGGATTTTATCTTGAATGTTACCCCATTTTTCTTGAAGGTGTACTTATTATCCTTCTCATTATGGACAGCTTCTCTATCATACTGCCATGGTCTGCCAAGCAATATATGGAAAGCATCCATTGGCAACACATCACATAGTATCCTATCTTGATGCTTTCCAATAGCAAACTCTACCCACACTTGTTCATTCACCAAGATGTTTTGACCCTTATTCAACCCATGTAACTTTATAGGGACATACATGTGGGATTTTGGTGAGCTTAAACTTCTCAACTGCCTCCTCAGATATGACATTATCTGTTGACCTTGAATCATGATAACCTTACATACCTTTCCCAATATCTTGCATTTGACTCTAAAAAGAGCCCTCCTTTGTTTGTGCTCATCTTTGGTGGGTGTCTTGATTAGCATCCTCCTCAACATTAGATGCTATCCTTTCTCTGAATCCAGACTCACCTCTGATTATTTAGAAAAATATTCTTCTTGAACATAAGCTATCTTCTTCTCTCCTTGTAAATATGTTGGCTTATCCGGGCACCTATATGTAGGGTGTCCTAACTATCCACAATTTTAGAATTTCATTGAAGAAAAGTGAGAGCTTCTCCCAAAGCTTCCTAATCTTCCTCTGCCACTGTTATAGGAACTTCTTCCTCTATTATTGTATCCACCTCTACTATTTGTCTCTTGTCCTTGATCTACATATCTGGATTCACTTTGTCCTCTACTGTCACTACCTCTTCCACTTGAACCTCCTCTATGGCCACCTATGTTATCTCTACCCCTTCCCCTATTTATTGAACTAGAATGGTGTTTCTTCTTTAGCTTCTCTTCCACTTTCAAATCCATTTGAAAATAGTTATGAATGGAAGTTAGGGTAAAGAGCCTGAGTTCCTCTTGAATGTTCCACCTTAAACCATTTAGGTATCTTGCCACTTTAATTCTCTTTGTCTCCTAAATTATTGATCTAAGGCAAAGTCTTTGAAACTCCTTTGTATAGGTTGGCACATCTAGGTCTTCTTGCCTAAGGTTTTGCCTCTTCTTATGCAGTTGAATGTCATAGTCCTCTGGAAGGTAATTCTCCTTCACCTTTGAAACCATAGTTTTCTAATTTGATATGGGCTTCTTTCCCTCTTTCTCTCTTTTTTCCTACAAGAACTTCCATCATGTAAGTGCTTTCCCTCTTAGCCTTGATTTGGCTATCTTCACCTTTTGGGCTTCTGTAATCCCATCACACTCGAAGTGATTCTCCATCCCTTCAAGCCATTCCATAACCATTTCAGTGTCCATCTTACCATAGAATATTGGTATCCCTTCTAGAGCCTTTCCACTTAATGCCTTGAGTGCTTTGAGGAATGCTTCCTCTAGTAGAAGAGGGTCAGGCTCTAGTTCTATCTCATCTTCTACTAGTTTCTTCCCTTTATCTATTCCTTCATACATTTCTTCTCTCAACTTGTTGGCTGTCTCTGCAACCTCTGACATTTTAATCTTCATTTCCTCCATTGCTTCTTCAAGAAGCCTATTCTTGATTTGGTGCTGAAACAAATCATTGGCTAACTCTGTATTAGTTACCATGATGTTCCACCTATGGATTTACTCCAATATGACATGCACAATGCCACTCCCAAGCCTTTCAATGGCTCTGATACCAATTTGATGGGGAGCTCCTCTCCTAGAGCCTCCTAGGTCTCTCCAATTCCTTCTTCTGGACTTCCTTAGGGTCTCTTATCTACCCTATCTAGAGGATAATCTTCTAATCCCCTAACTCACTAGGAACTCTCCACCAATTTCAACTCTTTTCTATACTCCTCTCCATAGCTCTCTTGCATTCATGGTTCCACTAACCATTTGCCCCTCCTATGATGTCCAAATCTTAATGATTGCTTCCTCAATTTCCCTTAGGTCTAATTCCCTCTCTAAGGATTCATTTTTTGTGAGTTCCCCATTCATTTTCCAAATGGGTTCTAAAATCAAGCCTTTTAGGCCGTGTAGCCTTTTTAGGCCTATTAGCCCTCCAAAACATAGAAAAGGTGATTTGTCTCCTAAAATCCCTTAACAACCCTAGAAAAAAATTCCATATTCTTTGTGGGTTTTTCTTCCCCTTTGGGATTTCTTAGGTCTTTGGTCTCACTATTGTCTGTACAATGGACTTTTGCCAAACCCCTAAAAATAAGCGTTTCAAGGGCATGAATATTGGTCTAGATTCTTGTTCTTCTTTCACTAATCTAGTGAACTCATCTGAACTCCTCCTTCCATCAGAAGGTCTACATCTCATACCCCTACACTCCTCCAAAATTGATTGGCACATACCAATCACCCTGCAACCTCCATTGTTGTCGCACTGCTCAGGAACCCTAGCCAGAATGACTAACACTCGCTTAGGGCCTGATTGTTTTTAAGATTCCCCTACACAAACACAATCCAAAAGCCATATGTACACAGTATATACAAGGCTCTAATGGTTCCCAAGTGTTCATGGAGTTTGAACCATGGGAAAACCTAAGAAACCCTTCTTTTACATGACTGGACCAAAACTGGCCAATGAACTTTCAAAACACAATAAATTTAACAAAGCTTAACCAAAAAGTTTAATCTATCAAACTAATGCCACACAGAACTTGTAAACTACATTGTAAACACTATCCAATCATTAATTCAGTCCGTTCAATCCAATAAAGTGGTGGATGATGGCTCTATCACTTAATTACAATGTAAAATCCTTCTTCTCAAACACCAGTCCGTACACAATAAACTCTAACTGTCAAATTAGGGTTGGGAACACCTTATATGCCTCTATCCCATATTCTTAGACCCTCTAGTTTGGATTTGGGCACCATAAGTGTCGATTCCTAAAAACTAGGAAATGTTGTCATGACAACTTTGAAAGTTTGACAACTTTTTGTCAAAATAGCAATTTTCACATTTTGAGTGTCTTAATTGGTCTCAAACCTTACCAATTGACCTCAAATGACTAGAGAACAATAAAACCTTAAAAAATTTCCCACTTTGGGACTTTGGTCAACTCTTTGACTTTTGAGTTGACTTCTAGGTCTTAGACCCCTAGAATCAACTAGACTTAACAACATCAACCCCTAACCTTTCCTAACACTAACCACACCTCAAAATCACACTAGGGACTTTATATTTTAGTCCTTATTCTTGGATGGTTGGTCAAACTAACCTACAAGAAAAAATGTTCAAAGATCTAACTAAAGACCTTAGGGTGCTCCTGCACCATAACCCTTGATCCTGATCTTGATCCATGGCTCATATTTGATCTCATAATCCTTGAAACTAACCTCAGTCTATTTCGATATTTATAGATAACTAAGATATCTGAATCTCTCAATGTTTATACTAACTCAAGTCAAGTCTCAAGATTCAGAGATAAGCTTTATCTCTGAATTGCCAAATGAATTTGTTAACCCTGGGTTTACTTCGAGACTTGGCGAGCGCCACTGATCTCATCTTTTATCTAGACATGTGTCTGTATCTGGTTCATTTCCTCTGAATCACTTAATTCTCCTTGACTTTTTGACTTTTTTTAGTGATTCAGTGCTAGCCTTAGATCCTGATCCTTATCAATGACCTAGATCTTATCATTGTAAACCCCACTTGACTTGACTTAACTCAAGATCTATCTATATATTACCTGACTAAAGGGATCTCCAAGTCTCCAAATGATTTTCTTAACTTGAGTTCTATTACGAGATCACACGCCAGTCGCTAGATCAAAACTGCATCAACAACAGAGACTTAATATCTAGATTTTTGACTTAACTACACTTGACTCAGGTTCAACCGTGAATAAATCTAGAGATTCAGAGATAACTGAATCACTAAGTAACTAAATACTTTCCTTAACCCCTGAGTCTATTCATAGAATCCACGCCTACCACATGATCAAAACTAGATCAATAGCCAACGTGTAATCATAGAATCCTGAGAGCATATTCAATCTTGTTCTAAGATTAAGAGATAAAGGTAGGAAAAAAAAGCACACATGTCTTAAAATTGTTTAAGTGACCTAAAAAAAGGTAACGTGAAAAAATAACAAGTCTTCAGGGTTTAGGGTTTTAGCATAAATTTTGTAGAAAAGAGACTTAGGGCTTTAGGATACAGATTGGAGGAAAAGGCTTGGAACCATTAAAATATTTGAATCAGAATGAGAAAATATAATGATATAAAGAAGGATGTGCGATGATCTTATTTCTAAGGTCGCTTGGCTTAATATGCATATTGGAGTTGTTATAGATGTCTTAGTGAAGACTGGTTTATGGACTATAATAGTGATGCTTGACAGAGTGAGTCTCTGTGTTTTAGGGATATCTTATAGCTGATGATGATTTAGGTTATGTGATCTTAAGAGATGATAGAAAGCATATTGAGGAATTGTTTTTTATTGATTGCAAGGAACCATGTAAATTTTGACAAGTAATAACACTAGGCTCTTCAACCTGCCCTATCCAACTTACATCCACTCTCCACACACTGTTCCTTTTTATTCATTCAAGGTCTCTAATTGGATATGCTCACCTAGGGCGCTGGCTATGGGGGGACCAAAATGCACCCGTTCAAAAATACAAAGTAGAAAACACAATGTTGCATGGTGTTTAAAAACACATAACATTATTTACTAAGCAGCACTATGTATTTTCTAATAGTGTTGTGTGTTTTTACACCTTGTAGCACTATGTTTTCTAATAATGTTTTTCAGTTCACTATGTTCAAACATGTGAATTTTGGCCCCTCCAAAGCTAGTTCCCTCACCTAGAGCCACAACCAAATGCAATGCATCCTCACTGAACTTTCATGCTTTAACATTATTCCACTTTCCTATGAGTGTCCACATACATAACCCCACTAGACTCTTCAATGTAGACTTTCACTCACTATTTGGATTCCCCTACATCCAATAACCTATGAAAACCCTTACTCCTCTATTAAAGAGACTATACCCCTTGACCCTCCTTGGTCTTCAAAATAATTTCCAATGTACTGTCCTAAAGAACAGTGACCCTGCAACTTATGACTCCACACTTGGGATAGTCATCCAAACCATTCTCCCCCAAGCCTTGTGTCCTTGTTCCCTTATCAAAAAGACACCCTAACATCCTTCTAGACCCTATCCATACACTTTCTCATCCACTACATACATTAATAATTCTCTCACTAGACACAATTATCAATTTCGAAACCAAATACATCTACAAGAGCATTCAAATTACTAAAGGAATCCAATGTTTAATAATTTTTCATCGATACAAATTGAAGTAATGGAGTAATCAATAACCAAACCCTTACAAAGGAGGGTTTTGAAACAACTTTAAAATAATTTGAACAATATTTTACCATTGATCAGAGTACGACTTCTAACAATGTTCCAAATGAACCTAATCTATTATATATATTTTTATGATTTGTAACAAGTGTAGTATGAGGAAAATCTTCAACCTGCAATCACTCACAAACATGAAATCATTAGCTGGTTAGCACATGAAATTCAAGTGAAATGAAAGCAAGCAAGAAAACATAAAAGGTATCCTCATATCATCGGATAGAGCGGAAACAAGTCTCACCCAAGAGGCTTGTTTGATTTGCTGTCTTATGGGAATGTGAATGTGCTCTCTCAAACACAAATGCAATGGATCCCCAAGTGGATTGATTATGATCAATGCAAGATTAGATTCAAGAACTAGTATGGAGTGACTAGTCTCAAACTTCTCCCAATGATTAAACTAATATGATTAGAATGCAAGACAATACAAGAAACTATGATTGATTTTAGCCAAAAAGAAACCTAGCATGTGATTTCTAAGTGATTTAAGCATGGAAAGCATGAAAACTAGAAACTAATAACATAAGCATAAAAATAGCTATGGATTCTAAAGCAATTCTAGCATAATAACAATGCACAATGAGAGATGAAAATATGAGAGGAGAAGGCCTCTATTTATAGAGTTTTAGGAGAGAGGAAGAGGCTTGGATGAAGTGGCACCTATGTGGAATCCACATAAGAGCCACATAGGAGACACATAGACTTGAAAAGATGGCCAATTTTGAGTCAAAATTGGCATTTAATATTGAGTAGCTCAATATTTCAAAAGGGGAGACAAAATTGTAAGAAATAATTAAAGAGGAATGGGTGCCCATTTTGGAGAGACTTTCCCCATGTGGGTGAGCATTCCATTAGCCTTAAAAAGGTTAGGAATCACCCATTAAGCATGGTTAAAGGATAGTTAGGTGGGGAAGTATACTTAGGAAATGAGGTGATGGGA
>MU227540.1:214063-279439 GCA_018584345.1 Thuja plicata
TATGTGGCATCCACATAAGAGCCACATAGGAGACACATAGACTTGAAAAGATGGCCAATTTTGAGTCAAAATTGGCATTTAATATTGAGTAGCTCAATAATTCAAAAGGGGAGACAAAATTGTAAGAAGGAATTAAAGAGGAATGGGTGCCTATTTTGGAGAGACTTCCCCCATGTGGGTGAGCATTCCATTAGCCTTAAAAAGGTTAGGAATCACCCATTAAGCATGGTAAAGGATAGTTAGGTGGGGAAGTATACTTAGGAAATGAGGTGATGGGAGTAGGGTAGGAATAGCGTAGGCTTTAGGGTAGGATTAATAGGTTCCTAGCTAGGATTTAGGGTATTATTCAAATCAAATTTGAATAAATTGTGGTTTAGAAGAATTAGGAAAATGGAGGATTTAATAAATGTAAATTTATTAAAAAGGGAATTTCATGAGACAAATGTATTTAAATGAAATACATTGGAATAGTATTTAAACTATTGATAAATGAAACTATTTAATTGATTGAATTAAATAGTTAGAGGAATAAGAGGGAAAATAATATTAATATTTTTGGACGTCTACAACAAGATTTGGATTTCACTAAACTACCCCTTTTTATTTAAAAATTTTGGCCATAATTAACGTCTTTAGTTTCAACTATTTTAAATAATAATTTTGTTTCTTTGAGTCCTTGTTGATAGGAATTAGTACAAGGGGACCAAAAAGGACAGTTGGATGAAACTTTTCTTTCAAAGGTCAATGTGCAACTAGGACAAGTGATTTCATTAATGGAATCATTTTTGAAACATAAAATTTATTTTCTGAATATTATTTCAGAGTTTTACGGTTACCTTTTAATTCATTTCACAAACATATTTTTATTATAAAATATTGAAGATTAGATTTTATTATCAGATAATCTACCATTAAAAGTTGATTTTTTATAAAGATTAATAAGAAATGACAATGTTTATATTCTATAATTTGATGACTGATTTTTACATTTGAGTTATTTGATCACTTAAACTATTTAACAATTGCTTTTTATTTTTTCTTTCACAATTATCTTTCTTATTAGTTTATTTACACCATAATTCATTCCTTTACATTTATTTATATTGATATAAAAAATTAACAATAAGCTGATGTATACCAAGATTTGGGCTAAATTAAACCGTCCCATTTTGAAACAAGTATATAGCAAGTTGAAAAGTCGGGAGTAGAAAAAATAGTTCATGTTAAAGTAGGATCAAATTTTGACCTTGCCCAGGTTAGACAATTGTCAAAATTGTGAGGAAAAGAATGAATTGTACACATAGGATATTTTTTTTAGAGGATCTTTGAATGCTCTATAGTTCTCTATTAAATAAGGAATAACCATCTGAGTATTTCACTTGGGTCCCAGAGTTTCAGACTCTAGTAAAGGTTTATGAAAGTAAAAAAACTTTTAAAACAACAATACGTTGTATGATATTTGTGCCATCGCTTTTCAATGATCTTTAATGATAGTGGAATTCCCTCTGCCTGAGAAAGTTATGATACTTCATTGTTGATCACACTATTTGTCTACCAATGTCTTTGATTCATTCTTTATTTTAAACAATCCTCATCTTTTGGATCTTTGGAAAAAATTTCTTATAATTGTCCTTGTAATATCATTGATTTCCTTGTAACAATAACATCCCTTTCTTCATTGTTTCCCATTTTCTCGATCTCATGCATATGTGTTTTAACCAAGACATGCATACCCCTATTCAAGATGACCTTGAAGTCGTTATTTTTGAAACCTTGAAAATGTCCATTTTTTAAGCCAATAAGGCTATTGAATGGGGGAATTTTTGTTAAAAAATCATGATTTTAGACTTGACAAAATCAGACACAGGTGGTCGGCGAGAAAAGTGATGTAGATCTCCTATGCCCTCATCAATAAATTCCACCTCTTTCTCTTGTAGGAACCCAATGGTCAATCATATGGTAGAGTTGTTAGGAATAAAAGTCAACCAACACAACTGAGAGGGGGGGTGAATCAGTTGTGAGACAAATTATTAAACATTAAAATTTATAAACCAAAACTTTAATCCAAATGATAAAATAGTAAATCCCAACACAATAACACAATCTTTCTTTTTGAGGAAACCCTGTTAAAGGTAAAACCCCAGTGGGAATTAGCACCCATAAATAATGTATTGAGAGTATAGTATCCATGTTAAAAGATTTAGTCCTCTTAGGAACATATTAAAGCATTAAACTACACAGTCCCAGTTAAAGGATAGAACATGTTAGGATTCAAGAGAAATAGTGGGCTCACTACCCAAGTACATTGCCTAAAGAAGGTTAAAGCCACCCTCAAGGACTTACAGTCTCAAACATAAGTGTATATATAAAATATACAATCCAATGAAGTGTCTGATAGCAACTGTCTTTTCTTGGTTAGTTTCAAGTATAATAATCACATCCTCTGCTCTAAATTCAACAAATAATCAAGCTTGTAGTTTCCACACTTCTTTGTCTCTTAATTTGCCCCTTTGGTACATACACACATCTTTTCAAAAGAAAAGATCTCTCAAATATACCCTATTACAATAATTGATTAGGTTGGCCAATTAAGCTTTCCCAAAATACAAATAATTACATAACCCCTTGCTAAGATACACATGGTACCTATAACAATTAAACATCAATTAAAATTCATCAGATACAATCCAAGATCCGTAATCCACGCTCACAATCTACAATACACGCTACATCTCTAAAGTCGGCCCCAAATAGGTCTCCTCCAGAATACATGCCACAACTGACATCACCAGCAATCATACAACTTGTGACCCATGAAAAAAATTCCTTAACATGTCTTATGTCATCTATTAAGCTCGCATAACCTGAATCATCATCGCCTATAAGATATACTCAAAACACATAGACTCACTATGTCAAACATCACTGTCACAGTCCAGTAACCAGTCTTCACTAAAACATCTGTAACTCATCCAATATGAAATATTAAGATAAGATACCTTATAAATAATATCACCATACATCCTTCTACATATCATCATCTTTGTTCATTCTGATTCAACCATGTGGTATCCGTACACTTCTGTCAATCATCATACAACAGTAATAACCAGTCTGTTCTTCCTTCATAGAAACATATGTTAACATCAGTGAAAAAACATGAATTTCAATAGAATCAGTAGTAGAAAATTCCAACAACATACAACAATCTCCCCCTTTGGCATTGATGGCAACATATGGGAAAATCTATCAACCCAAAAGTACAATCTTCTCAATATCCTCAACACAGCTCTCCCTAAAATAGTAGGGATTTTCTCATAGAATCTCTCCCCCTTTGAAAACAATGGAAAAGGGTTCCATAAGTCTTCTTCATTCTTCTAAAAGGTGTGGTTATTTCAAATCTTCATGTCTGTAACAACCAGGTACAAAATACCCAAATATGTTATATAGTGTTCCTGCGATCACTCCCCCCCAAGAGTAGATCCATACATCAAGTCCAAAAAATGATATAGCTCTGAAAGCCACTAGAATATGCATTCCTACATTAATTAATTACCAAAGGGAGGGTTTCTCACCCCAAGCATGTTTCTGAGATACTCTAAAGCATCTTTTGGCAAAGGTTTTGTAAATATATCTGCTATTTGTTCCTTTGTGCTAACATACTCCAATCTGGTCTCCTTCTATGCTACCTTGTCTCTCAAGAAATGATACTTAATAGAAATATGTTTACTCTTTGAATGCATTACAATATAATTTGACATATTCATTGTGCTAGTGTTATCACAATGGATAACCACTGGCTCTTCAAAAATTATTCCAATGTCCTTTAACATGTGTTTCATCCAAATAGTTTGTGTACAGTTTATAGCAACAACAACATACTCAGATTCAGCAGTAGACTGAGCTATACAATCTTGCTTCTTACTTAACCATCAGACCAGCCTTTTTCTAAGGAAAATTGCTCCTCCACTTGTACTCTTTCTATCATCCACACTACCTTCCCAAAAAGCATCAGTATAAGCATGTAAAATAAAGTCATCATATTTTTCATACCATAATCCATACTCTATTGTTCCTTTCAAATATTTGAAAAAAAAATTCACAGTAGCAAGGTGTGTCTCTTTAGGATCTGCTTGATATCTCGCCACAATTCCAACTGCATTGGAAATATCTGGTCTAGTGTGAGTTAGATATTGTAGACCTCCAATCATTGATATGTACTTTTTTTTAAAAACACTCTGAGTTTCATCACTATTAGTAAGTTTATAACCAGTCACCATAGGTGTCCCAATAGGTTTACAGTCTTCCATTCCAGATTTATTCAACATTTATTTAAGATACTTGGTCTGAGATATAAAAATATCATTCTTGTTCTGATTAATTTGCCAACCAAGGAAAAATTTCATCTCACCAATCATTGAAATTTCAAATTAATTTTCCATCTCTTTAGAGAACATTTTACTCATTTCATCATTACCTTCAAAAATAATATCATCAACAAAAACTTCTATGATTAGAATTCCATCTTCACCAATTCTTAAGTATAAATTACTGTCTGCGTTACCTTTTCTCAAACCAAGACAAAGTAGATACCTGTCTAGTCTTGCATACCAAGCTCTCCATGCTTGTTTAAGTCCATAAAATTCTTTCTTCAACTTGAAAACCATGTCTTCATCTTCTGTCAAAGGAAATCCATCGGGTTGCTATATGTATACCTCTTCCTCTAGATCTCCATTAAGAAATGAATATTTTGTTAGCACTTGCCAAAATTTGCATGGTTCAAAGCTTTGTTCATGTCCCTGTAATTTTTTTTTAGGTTTCTAGCCTAAAACTTTAATTCTTTGTGAAAAATTTTATGCTAAAACCCTAAACCCACAAGACTTGTTATATTTTTAAGTTACTTTTCTATGTAACTTAAGTGTCTTATTTACCCATGTGCATTTTTTCCTAGCCTTACCTTGTAATCTCCCAACAAGATCGAATGTTCTCTTTTCATTCTAATATTACACATGCACTATTGATCGAGTTCTTTTATTGTTCTAATCGTGTGGCTGGCGCGTGATCTTGTGATATACCCATGGTAAAGGCATTTATTTGGAGATTCAGAGATAGCTTTATCTCTAAATCTCATAATCTAACCAAAGTCAAGATAGGTTTTATTTTCTTCTTTGTTCCTAGATCTCTGGATAGACCAAGGGATACATTAACATTTTAGAGACTTGGCGAGGGTTTTTAATCTTGTCATGTTGTTTTTTTTATCATGCGGTCTGCGCGTGATTTCCAGACAAACTCAAGGGTTAGATTTTTTATTCAGTGACTTGGTGACTTAGTTTATCTTGAAATCTCGTAATCTATCTAGGTTCATGCCAAGTCAAGTCAAGTTTATTTGGAGATTCAGAGATAATCTTATCTCTTAATCTCATAATGGAAGCTAAGTTAAGTTAAAGTTCTCAAGATTTAGCACAAGCCAATGATGAAGGAAAATATCAAGGGTTGTCTCATAATCTCAAAAGGAATTGGTCAAGTATAAATATATTCAAAGATTCAGCACTGATCATAGATGCAAATCTCATTGTGTGGCTAGTGCATGATCTCAGAATAGACTCAAGGTTAAATAAAGTATCTAGCGACTTAGAGATTACATGTCATTGAATCTCTAGATCAAACTAAGGTAAAGACAGGTCAAGTTAAGTTACATTCATAAATTTAGTGATAGACCTGTTGCGCGTTAACTCTAAATTTAACTTGAGTAAAGGTAAACATTCAGAGATTATGAGATCCCTCTAGTCGTGCAATATCTAGATAGACCTGCATCAAAGAAAATTTAATGTGGAGTTTCCATGATCGAATCAGAACCGTGGATGCTGAGAAAGATCAAGGGTTGGCGCTTAATGTCCAAGTGTAACTCCATTTAAATAAAATGTTTAGTGATTCTGAGATACGGTTATCTTTGAATCTCCAAATTTAATTGTGCTAAAGCAAAGTTAGTCAGAGTTAAAGTCAGGTTTTCCAAGCTTACATCATAGTCATTGATTCAGACTTGATCAAAGGGCTAGCACTGAATCAATAGATAAAATTTGAAGTCTTGTTTTCTTTCTGAGATCTAGCGTGGGTCATCGATGTTATTTTGATTGTAGGGCTTGCGCATGATCTCCAAATGAACCCAGAGTTAGTAAATCCATTTAGTGACTTGGAAATACAAAGGAATGAGTTGATCAGAGTTAAAGGCTAGTTAGAGGCTAGTTAGAGTCCAGGTTGAGATGTGAGATAGATCAGACAGTCTCCATGAAGGATTAGAGGCAAAGTTTCTCAAGACCTAATGCTAAGGCATTGCACATGCATGCCACATGGCAGATTGGCAGGGCCTGATCAGCAATAAGGAGGGAAGATAAAGAGAGAAATTCTTGATGGATCATGTGATGGGAATGTTGACTTAAAGATAAAGTGATCATCAAATAATGATAGAGCCTTTGCGACAACTTGACATCTGGCATGATCTAGGTCAGTGCCCGGGTAACTTAAAGGGATCCATGGCTATGTTTTAAACTTCTAAAAAGACTTGATCTCGACCGTCCAAATCTTGTTCTGCGCCACTTGTGACCATTATAACTAAAATTTAAACATTTAAATATTTGTCTCATAGGGTTTCATGGTGGTCGACTGATATCTTGTCTTAGAGCCATAAATGAATGGATATAATCTTGTGGATCGATATTGAAGAGATATTGAACAGTATAGGGACTGCAATCTGATATTTCCAAGATCCATTTATGACCAAAGTTGATAGTTAGGGTTTCTTATCAGATGGATAAATGCATATAGCATCACTGGTCTCTTTTGCATTTATATTACTTATGGATATGTGTATTCCACAAGTCTTTGATCTTAGATCAAATAAAAATGCTTTGGATATTACAATGATTTCACTGGATTATCTACTTAAGGATCTTGTAGTGTGTAATCTAAAATATTTTATGTTTATGCCTTTGAATCTATACCAATAAGTGGTTTCAGTTTCAATGTTGTATTTAGGAGTTTAACCAATGGATAAGGCACTGATCTAGAACTGGTATATTCTTTCAAGATATACGTCTATGTGGTTTGGCTATATTCTGTCCCTAAACTTATCTGAATTCATCAGATAATTATTTATATTTACAGTTGTTTATTGTTATCCCACCATGGTAGTGACGACTCAATGAATGCTTGGTTGGAATTTATTACTTACTTCCCATTTATCTATTGTTTAAATCTAGAAGTAGAAGGTGTTGTAAAGAGTTGATTTTTGTCTGCATTAGGTGCACCTACCTTGGTTTTGCAGAGCTAGAAGTACAGAGGGAGATCTTGTCCCTATAGTTGGTCTAATTATCTTATAGAGCTTTCACACTTGGATCTTACCACTCCTAATATCAGTCTTAAGATATATTGGTTTCTTCTCAAAGCATAATCATTTTCAAACACCAACAAGATGGAAAATCTATTGGGGAATATGAAGTAAATTGTCATAAATGGCTAGTAAGTTGATCATTGATGGCATAGAGTTACTCAAGTTCTAGTCCTTTATCATTATTTTATCTTGAAGAGTTCTCTATTTACAATTGTTCATATTAGTTAGTGTTGTGATCCCAACTAGTGTTAGGTGGCGAATCTGAGTTTCTCTGTAGTGGTGCTAAAGTACTACAAATCATTTTGCCACACACTTTCCATTATGAGTTATAGAAATACTAGGTCTTAGTCGAAGGAACATCTGGAAGAAAGAATGGGAGATGATATCCCAACCATATCTAATGTTGATTAACCAAGAAGAGTAAAATATAATAGAAGATTCCCTCAAAATAAAAGACAAAAGGATGACATTAGAGAAGAAAGACCAGTCCAACATAGCCAAGAAGGAAATGCATCAGAGTATGAAGAGGCTATAGACTTGGGACTAGGTTCATATAAAGATCATATATCTCCTGATGAAAGAGAGGAGGAGGAATCTGACACCACCCTCCCAAATTTAAATGATCTTGATAAAGAGGCTATTGAGATGAGGAAAGTAATCTAGAGACATTTTTCCCTTAGACAACAAAGAGAAAAGGAAAAAGAAAATTAAGTAAGACATAAGATGATTAGAAATGAAAACTTGAGGAGGCAAGAGATGAATTTGGAATCAATGAGTTACCTCTATGAACTTGAGAATTTCACAGAGGAGGAACCTATCATTCATCCAGTGGTTAATGTCCAAGGCCCAAAAGATAAGGGAAAGCAAGGAATGACATGGGTTTATACAAATGAGCTCAAGAATCTCAAAGTCCCAGTGGATCAGATGTCTAAATTGTACATTGATCTTGAAAGAGCTAGAGTTGAAAAAGATATCATAGCTAAAGAACTTGAGAAGGAAGAATTGGAGGCTTCTACTTTGGAAATGAAGAAGAAAGTTGACTTTCTTAGACAAAATATTAGGCCAATTCAGCTTGGTACTAAAGATGCTACAACATAAAATGCTAAGGCCTCTGCTTCTCAATTTGACACTTCATTTCAAGGAAGACCCACTCATGCAGAAAGGTAAAAGCAATTTTTTTTCATAATATTCATGGTTATCCTAATGAAGTCCCAAGTATCATTAGAGATAAACTTCCTAGATTTTCTAGGAATAATGTAATCACATGTGAAGAAAACTTGAAAACATTTACTGACATGATGGATAACTATGAAGTTATGCATGAAGATGTATAAATGAAACTCTTTTTTTAGTCTTTAGTAGAGGATGCTAGGGATTGGTTCTGAGGGTTACCATATAATTATGTAGGGTCAATGGATGAATTAATTGATTTCTTTAAGGAGCAATATGGTGATAAGACCAATGAGGGGTTCATGTTGAATGAATTCAACAATATTAAAAAGAATCAAAATGAAGATGTTGTAAAGTTCAACATAAGGTTTCAAAGAGCTATGCATAAACTTTTCCAAGTTATGAGACTTGATGACAAGGTTTTTCTAGCTACTTATATTAATGCATTTGATTCTAAGATGGGATACCTCCTAAGAGACAAGAATCCAAGGACTATAAGAGAAGCTTACAAAATAGTTGTTAATATAGAAACCAATAGGAGGGTATCTAGGAAGTTGGGTAGAAGAGATGATTGGAAGCCTGCTAGGAAGGAATCAGATAGACCTTCAAATGCCAAACCCAAAGAGGAGGTCAATATGAAGCAGCTCCTGAGTGCTATAAAAGACCTAAAGCCAGTAGAAAGTATGAATCTGAGATCTCCAAACAATAACAGACCATCCTATAACAATTTCAATCAGTAGCCTAGGATGTAGAACTACCCATACACTACCCAATGGAAGGATGGGAAACCTATTATCCCACAGAAGAATGACAATTCTGATGTCAAGACTCCTGATCCTCTTCAGAGAAATTCAGCTAACGTGCGTAATGAAGATTATTGGTGTGAATTTTGTCAATCTCCACACAATCCTAAAAATTGTGTTGTTGCTTTGAAGATGTATCCAAGTCAGACCCAACAAGAAAGAGAAGAAGAAGAAGAGGATCTATATGATGATGTTGGAAATGTAATGATTTCTTCATATTTAAGGAGTGAAGAGGAATCTGATGATCAAGCTAAAGATTAAGGTATGATTTCATCTGATGAAGAGGAAGCGGACATTGGTAATATAAGGTGCAATATTGCAAGGGGTAAAGATCCTTTTGTAATAAGGAGACCCTCAAAGGAGGAAATTGCAAAAATCACAAAAGACATGGTTACTCAAGCACATAGTAACTATAATCTAAGAAATAGGACAGTTGGTAATGCAGATGGAAGAATGGCTGGTATGTTTATCAAAGAAAAAGAAGCAAGCCCTAAGCAGACATCAGAGAAAGAAAAAAATTGTTGGGGGTGTGAAAAAGATAAAGGTAAGAACAGAAGATAAACCAAGTAGTCCAAGTCTTGTCCAAAAGATTAAAGCAAGGACACCAAGGATTGGTGCTTCTTCTATTCAAAAAAATGCTAAAGGAGTTGAGCCAAGCTTGGCTACTCAAAGTGAGGATATAAGTATTGTCACTATCAAGAAAGATATCTCTGATATCAAGTATACTCATATTGGCATGGGACAATTGCTCTCACATATCACAGTCAAAGTTCCATTTTTAGAAATGATGAGAATTCATGAACACAAGGAAACAACTTTGACATAGATGAATAGTATTTCTTCCACAGGAGCCTTGAAGTCAGAAGTGGGTGAGAAGAAAGGAAATAGTAAGGAGAAATATGATAGCAAGGGAAAAGAATCAGAAGAGATTGTTTCTAAGATACCTCAGATTTTCTTAAATACAAATACTTTCACTCCTTTGGGAGTTGTGGACCCCTTTTTCTTAACATTGGTTATTAATGGAAAGATGCTTGAGAATTGCATGATTGATTTAGGAGCATCCAACACAGTCATGCTTGCAAAAATAATGAAATCAATGGGACTGTAGGTAGATACTCCTCATGGGAGATGTCAAGAAATGGATTCAAGAGAAGTGTCTTTCATAGGTACTATTAAGGCTTTTCCTTATAAACTTGTTTCATTTCTAGAGAAGGTACTAACAATGAGTGTTCTAGTAGTTGACATTCCACCTCAATATGGAATGTTTCTATCTAGGAAATGGAGTGCCTCAATGGGAGGAAGTATCTAATGTGATTTCTCCTTTGGAAGATTTGACATAGCTGGTATAATGTAAAGGTATCCAGAGAAATCAAAACTCCTCATATGATTGAGGAGAGTGAAGATGAAGCAATGAATTGTTTCTTGGATACTGACATTGGAAACTTTCAAGTATAGGATAGTAAATTTGAGAGAGATTCCCAACACATGTTGTTGTTAGAGGAGAAAGACAATCTTGTAGATAAGGGTGACTTATAGGCAATGTATTTTGATGGTGCAATTTCAAAGGAAGGATGATGCAAAGTGGACAACCAGAAGCCTCAAAAGGACTCAAAAGGACAATGTATCCTTCAATATCCCAAATAAAAGAGGCAAAAGTGCTCTACACTTATCACAAGTCCAGGAAGGACTTGGATCTAGGTTATCACAACCTACTACCCATAGGGAAACCTACTCACTAGGTTCCACCAAGTCTAGAACACCAATTCCAAATGATTGGCTCTTAAGCACTTACCCCAAATTATCAACAATACCCCACAGAATGACTCCAAGGACCAGGGGTTACCTACACTCATGGATGTGGCCTATTTAGGTCCCTAAGACAAGGATTCCATGATCCTACTTAACACATGCAACCTTTTGAACATAGTTTCTTTGTAAGCCCTCCTATTGGCTTGTAGCCTTTTTCTGAAGGATTTTTGGTCTTACACAAAATACTTCCACATAACCCCTTGAAAAAATTAGGGATTCAGATACCCTTTATAGCCTAAGGTATTAGATTTAAGCACCAAAACATGAATATGAAAGGAAGATAGGCTAAAACACAAAAGTGCTACTGCAATTAGGCCTAATTAGGTCTACACTTACACTACAAGTGCTCTTTCCTTGCATCTAATGCCCAAACCAATACTTGGATAATGTGAGGGAGTGTATAAGGGTCTTCTATGCCAATTTTGAGGTCTTGATGAATCCCCAAATAGAAGTTATGTAGACTGTCCTAATTCAATGATTGGTGCATACATGGTCATATACACCTAGGGCATCATGGCAAGCCCATCTCCCTGCACTTTGACAAACCCAACCTGCATATTCTTAAAGAACATAATCAAATCATGATTTCCACCAAGGGTAATTAAATTCCCATGGTGGAAAAATACATGAGACCAAGTGCAAAAGGAAGGTAATTCAGAGGGCTCACTTGGTATGTCAGACTTTCATTCAATTTCTTCCTTACCTGTCCGTACTAACTAACGATTTCACGGATTTGCAGAGAAATAGTTGATCTTTATTAATTTCAATGCCAAAGTTACATCATCATCCTACCACCTGCCTATAAGGGCTTGTGTAGGCATTCCCAATGGTTACATTTCATTTTAAAACCAACTAGGCATTTGGGAATGGGTTTGACAAGTTTTGACAAAAGTTGTCAATGTTGCTCAAAAGTTGCTTGACAAATTTTTAAGCAATTTTGCATATTAGGTGACCTAACTTGGTCCAAACCTTTATTTTGTGATCCCTAATGGATAAAAACATGAAAATAACTTATAATTTAGGTTCTGGACACTCATTGACCAATAGTTGACCAAGGGCTTACAAAATACTAATCTTGGAACTAGGTCTTAAAAAAGAAGTCCAATGTGAACCCTAAGGTACTAACATGATCTAAAGGTCACTAGGACCTTGAAGGAAACCATAAGTTCCAATTGAACACTTAGGTTAACTAGGGTACTCCTACACCATACTCCCCATGAAGTTTTGAACTCAAGTTCCCACTTGAGGTTAATTGATCAAGAGTGATGCCATGTTGCTTGATTTGGTCCTCTATCATCCAAGTGGCATCTAGGTTAGGGAGTCCTTTCTACTTGACCAGGTATTTCTTGTACTTCTTTTTTATGTTTTGCTTGATTACCTTGGACTCAAGAATTGTTTCCAACTCCAACGGTTTTCTTTGTGGAAGATTGGTGACATAGTCTCCTCCATCCTCTTCACTTTGTGGATCCTGCACATTTGTCATATCTAAAACACATTTATAAGGGGTGAAATCAGAAACATTAAATATAGGAGAGATCAATAAGGTAGGAGGAAGGGATATCTCATAGGTATTTTTACCCATCTTGTTGAGAATGGTGCATGGCCCAACTTTCTGCATATGTAGCTTTGAATACTTTCCCTTAGGTAGTCTCTCTTTCCTCAGGTATGCCCATACCTTATCTCCAATTTGGAAATGAATCTCTCTTCTTTTCTTATCTGCATGTGATTTGTATTTCATGGTGGACTGCTGCAAGGTGTCTTTCACTTATGTCTGTACTTTGGTGATGAGCTTTTCTAGATCTTCCCCTTGTGCACTCACTCTAAAATTTGAAGGTAACTCTACCAAGTCTAGAGGACCCTTATGATGTAAGCCATAGACATTTTGGAAAGGTGTCTTTCCTGTAGACCTATTCAAGGAGTCATTAAAGGAAAATTCTGCTTGGAGAAGTATCATATCTCAACTTTGGGTGTATTGTTTTGTAAGGCATCTTAAGAGATTTCCAAGAGACCTATTTACCACCTTTGTTTTCCCATCTGTTTGTGGGTGGTATGCTGAATTGTAGGTCAGATTGGTGCCTAGCTTCTTGAAAAGTGTCCTCCAAAAGTGACCTTGAAACTTTACATCTCTGTCAAAAACTATTGTTTGGGGTAGGCCATGGATTCTAACCACTTCCTTGAAGAATAGGTGTGTTATGTGTGAAGAATCATTTATGCTCTTACAAGGAAAAAAATGCACCATTTTAATAAATTTGTCCACTATGACAAAAATTCTATCATAACCCTGTCTTGTTCTTGGTAAACCCATTACAAAATCCATGGAGATGGACTCCCATGGTCTAGTGGGTATAGGAAGAGGCTGATACAAACCTTGATTAGTGGATACTCCTTTAGTTTGCTGACAAATGGAACATGATTCAACAAATTTCCTAACATCCTTAGCCAATTTTGGCCAAAAATAACTTCTCTTTACCAAGTCTATGGTCTTGTCTATTCCGAAGTGACCTCCCATGCCACCACAATGCTTTTCTCTGATTACGTTTGTTCTGATGGAAAACTAAGGGATGCATAACTAAGCTCCTTTAAACAAAATATCATTCTGTATCAAAAATTCAGAAAAATTAGTATGATACCTGCCAGGCATATTTTTGTACACTTCAAAGACTTCCCCAAAATCTGGATCTCCTACATAAAAGTGTTAGAGTGAGTCAATGCCCACACTTTGAAATTGAACTTCTTCAACTAATCCAACCCTTATGCTTAGTGCATTAGCCACCTTGTTGGCTAGTCCCTTTTTTTGCTTTATGTTAAATGTATAAGCATGCAATTGTTCCATCCATTTTACATGTCTAACCCCTAGTTTTTCCTGAGTATTGAAGAAACTATATGCATGGTTATCAGTAAAAACTATAAACTCTTTTGGGAGAAAATAATGTCTCCATTTTTTAAGTGGTTGAACCATGGCATATAACTCTAAATCATAAGTAGAATATTTCTTCTTTGCATCATTTAATTTTTTAGAAAAGAATTCCACAGCCTTACCTTCTTGGCTTAGGACAACACCTACTACCAAATTGCTTGCATCTATCTCCACAACAAACACTTTGTTGAAATCGGGAAGAGTTAAGATTGGATATTGAGATACCCTATTCTTGAGGTATTGGAAAGAATCATTAGCCTATTTAGTCCATATAAACTTAATATTCTTACCACCTTTAATAGTGTCCAACATGGGTGCACAAACATGACTGAAATTTTTTATGAATTTCCTATAAAAAGTGGCAAGACCATGAAAAATTCTAACATCACCTTGGTTCTTTGGTGGAGGCCAGTTGAAAATTGCTTGAACCTTCTAAGGGTCCATTTTGAGAGAGCCTTGTGAGATTACAAACCCTAGGAACAGAATTTCCTTCTTCATGAACATGCACTTTTCCAGGTTAATCACTAACTTGTGTTGATGAAGTCTCCTCAAAACCTGTTCAATGTGATCAAGATGTTATTTCCTGCTATGACTAAATATTAGAATGTCATCAAGATATATGACTAAAAATTTGCCAATAAATTCAATAAAGATTTCATTCATGAGTCTCATGAATGTGCTTGGGGCATTGCTTAGCCCAAATGGCATCACCAACCACTCAAAAAGGCCTTCAATTATTTTAAAAGCTATTTTCCATTCATCTCCTGGCTTTATCCTTATTTGGTGGTATCCTAATTTTAAATCATTTTTTGTAAAGTAGCATTCATTTCTCAACTAATAAAGCAAATCCTCCATTCTAACGATAGGGAACTTGTATTTTATAGTGATCTTGTTGATGGCTTTGTTATCTATACATAGTCTCAATTTTCCATCCTTTTTAGGAGCAAGAATAGATGGGACTGCACATGGGCTAAGACTTTTCTGAATTAAGCCTTTCTCTAACAATTCATTTACTTGTTTTTTAATCTCTACACGCTCAGCAGGTGTCATCTTGTATGGGGCCTTATTAGGTAAGAAAGAACCAGGTATAAGGTCTATTTGATGATTGATATCTCTTAAGGGAGGGAGGCTTGTGGGTAGGTCACTAGCAGTGACATCACTATATTTATTTAATAGTCCTTTGACTTGATTTGGTATGGGGTCCTTGTCATCAGCTCTCATGCTAACCTTGGGTTTAGAGATTAGGACAAAGACTTCAATCTTAGGTTCCTTCAACACTCGCAACATTTCCTTTTCACCCAAGGTGATGACAGTAGGTTCTTTCTATATTTTAGGATCAGGCAAGGGCTTCATGGTGAAATTTTCCCCATTTTTGGTGATGGAGTAGGTTTTCTTTCTATAATGATGTGTGGAATCCACATCATATTTCCAAGGCATGCCTAGAAGGATGTGGGAAGCATCCATTTCCACAACATCACAAAGTACTTTATCTTTGAAGTTTGCAATAGAAAATTCTACCCATGCTTGTTCAGTTACTTAAAGTTTGTTGACCTTTGGTTAGCCAAGAGACATGGTAGGGAAAGGGGTGTGGCTTCTTAAGAAGATTTAGTTTTTGAACCATTTCAAGAGATACTAAATTTTTAGTTGAACCAGAATCTATCAAAAGATTACATACCTCTCCATGGCATTTGATCTTTGTCTGTAAGAGGTTTTTCCTTTGAGGAGGTTCTTGGTCTTGTGGTACTTGAAGGAAGACTTGCCTCATCATCAGACATGCTCCTTTCACTGGTTTTAGGTCCCTTGGATTGGCATTATCTTCTTGTTTTTCTTCTTGGATGAGTTGTGTCCTTCTCTCCCCCTGATTGTTTTTGTTCCTTTTCTCAGGGCATCTCCCTGCATGGTGTCCTAGTTGATTACAGTAGTAACACCTTAGAGGTCCAATACCTCTTCCTATATTTGTTCTCCCTATATTGAAGGGTCTTCTTCCTCTGTAGTTTCCTCTGAAGTTTGAATCACCTTGTTCCCTGTCTCCTTGGCTTTGGTCAGGGGTCTTGCTGCTGATGCCACTATATTGTCCTCTCTATTCCAAGAGGTGCCTCTTCCTCTAAAGTTATTTCCACCATCATTGTTCTTTCCCTTGCCAAAATCTTGTTTTCTTTTCCACTTCTCCGCTACCTTGAGTGTAATTTGATAACATTTGTTTACTGATATAGGATAGTGTAGGCTAAGTTCTTCTTGAATGGATACCTTAAGACCATTCATGTATCTTTCTAACTTTTCTTCCTCATCCTCTGTTGCATTTGTCTTCATGCATAGTTTTGAGAACTCCTCGGTGTATGAGCCTACATCTATGTCCTTTTTCTTTAAGTTTTGCTTCCTTCTATAGATTTGTACCCCATAATCTTTAGGCACATATGTCTCTTTGATCAATGCTATCATCTTGTTCCATGAAGTAATCATACTTCTCCCATTCTTCACCCTTTCTATTTGGATGAAGTTCCACCAAGTTAGGGCTGCTCCCTTCAACTTGGATCTTTCCATATTCACTCTTTTCTTTTCAGGAATGTCCTCACATTCAAATAATCTTGTCAAGGCCTCAATCCAGTCCAAGGCCAAATTTGCATTCATCTTTCCATTGAAAGTTGGTAAATCCAACTTCTCCTCCATGGTTCTTCTCCCCATAGATTTTAAGGCATCTAGAGGGGTCTCTGGTCAGCAGGAACATTCACATCCTGGTCAGGGGTGTCATCTTCCTCTTCACTCCCTTCTTCACCACTAGAAGTGTCTTCTTTTCTCCTCTCTACCTTGTTCTCCAATTCTTGAAGCCTCCTAGTCAAGGTTGCATTCGTTGCCCTCTGGTCTCTCACCATCTTTGCTAGTTTAATGTTTGTAACACTTGAAGGGATCTCTTCATCCTCAAGAGTATACATAGCTCGGATACCACTTGATGCAGAGTGGACAGCTAGAAGCCTCAAAAGGACTCAAAAGGATAATGTATCCTTCAATACCCCAACTCCAAGAGGAAAAAGTTCTCTACACCTATCACAAGTGTAGGAAGGAATTAGATCTAGGTTATCACAACCTACTACCCATAGGGAAACCTACTCACTAGGTTCCACCAAGTCTAGAACACCAATTCCAAATGATTGGCTCTTAAGCACTTACCCCAAATTATCAAAAATACCCTATAGAATGACTCCAAGGACCAGGGGTGACCTACACTCATGGATGTGGCCTATTTAGGTCCCTAAGACAAGGATCCCATGATCCTATTCAACACATGCAACCTTCTGAACATAGTTGCTTTGGAAGCCCTCCTATTGGCTTGTAGCCTTTTCTCAAAGGATTGTTGGTCTTACACAAAATACTTCCACATAACCCCTTGAAGAAATTAGTGATTCAGATACCCTTTATGGCCTAGGGTATTAGACTTATTCACCAAAACATGAAGATGAAAGGAAGACATGCTAACACACAAAAGTGCTATTGTAATTAGGCCTAATTAGGTCTTCACTTACACTAAAATTTCTCTTCCCTTGCATCCAATGCCCAAACCAATACTTGTATCATGTGAGGGAATGTATAAGGGTCTTCTACATTGATTTTGAGGTCTTGATGAATCCCCAAACAGAAGTTATGTAGACTTTCCTAATTTAGTGATTGGTGCATACATGGTCATATACACCTAGGGCATCATGGCAAGCCCATCTCCCTGCACTTTGACAAACCCAACCTACATATTCTTAAATAACATATTCAAAACATGATTTCCACCAAGGGTCATCAAATTCCCATGGTGGAAAAAAGAAATATACACAATTCTTATGGAAACCCTAATTTAGGGCCTACAAACCAGGCAGCGAGAATGAAAATTCAATAAATTAAAATGTATAGACATTCAACACATGATACCAAGTGAAAAAGGAATTTAATTCACAGGTATAACTTGGTATGCCATACTTTCATTCAATTTCTTTCATACATGTCCGTACTAACTAACTGTTTCACAGATTTGCAGAGAAATGGTTGATCTTTATTAATTTCAATGCCAAAATTACATCATCATCCTACCACCCACCTATAAGGGATTATGTAGGAATTCCCAATGGTTAAATTTAATTTTTAAACCAACTAGCCATTTGGGAATGGGTTTTACAAGTTTTGACAAAAGTTGTCAATGTTGCTCAAAAGTTGCTTGACAACGTTTTGAGCAATTTTGCATATTAGGTGACCAAAATTGGTCCAAACCTTTATTTTGTGATCCCTAATGGATAAAAGCATGAAAAAATTAAAATAACATATAATATAGGTTTTGGACACTCATTGACCAATAGTTGACCAAGGGCTTATAAAATGCCAATCTTAGAACTAGGTCTTACAAAATAAGTCCAATGTGAACCCTAAGGTACTAGCATGATCTAAAGGTCACTAGGACCTTGAAGGAAACCATAAGTTCCAAATGAACACTTAGGCTAACTAGGGTGCTCCTACACCAAAGGAGTTGGTGCAGGAGTGTTACTAATAGCTACTAGTGGTAAGACATGCAAGTTCTCATATTCTCTATTGTTCAGCTGCACTAAAAACATTGAAGAGTATGAGGCTTTACTAATAGGATTGAGGTTAGCCTCAAGACACAAGATTAGATGTATCCGAGTCATTAGAGAATCTGAGTTAGTTATTTCACAAATAAGATCCAAATATGCTTCAAAGAATCAGAGGCTAAAATAGTATAGGAATGTTGTTTGGGGTGAAATAGAAAACTTTGATGCATTTGGCATTGATTAGATAGACAGAATTCAAAACAAGATGGAAGACCTATTAGCTAATATTACTTTGAGGCCTGAAAACATTAATTTTGCAGGGGTCTCTAAAATAGATTTTTCCAAACAATGCTGAAAATTGGCAAGTCTCTGATGATGACAAGGATATTTTGAGATTCTTATCTTGTAAATCTAACTTTGGGAACAAAGAGATGGACTTTAATGGTTTTGTAGAGACCCTGGATGGAAAAGAAAATATTCTTGGTAGAGAGGTTCTCCAAATAAAATAAAATAAGTTTCTCAAAGGTCTAGTTGTACTTGAGAGAGCCTTTAATAACAAGGACAAACCTTTCTCTGCAGACACTATGAACAAACCTGAGGACTTGGAGGAGATAAACTTGGGGACAAACCAAGTCCTAAAAAGGTATATATTGGTAGGAAACTGTACCCCAAAATTAGATATTCATTGGTTGATCTTCTTAGAAAATATAGACATGTTTTTTCATGGTCTTATGATGACTTGAAAGCATACAGAGAAGATATTTTCCAAAATGAGATTCCATTAAAATAAGGCTCCAAGTCTTTCAGATGGAAGTTAAGACTTGTCAATCCCACTCTAGCACCCAAGATGCAAGAAGAGTTAAAAAAGATGAGGGATGCTAGAATCATAGAGCTATTAGGCATTCAACATGGGTATCTAATTTGGTACCAGTCAGGAAGAAAAATGGAGACATCAGACTATGTGTAGACTTCATAAACTTAAATGTTAATTCCTTGAAGGACAATTATGGATTTCCCAACATGGAAGCTATGTTACAAAGAGTCACTGGGTATGAGTTGATGTCCATGTTGGATGATTTTTTGGGGTACAATCAGGTCAAGGTCGATGAATCTGAACAATTAAAGACTGCATTCACTACGCCCTATGGAACTTATGTGTATGTCAGAATGCCTTTTGGTCTGAAAAATGTTGGAGCTACTTTTCACAGAGCCATGGATGTGGCATTTGCAGATTTTATAAACAAGTTTTTGGTAATCTATCAAGATGATCTTACTGCTTATTTAGCAAAAGAATATCAACATTGTGATCATCTTGAAAATATCATTGTAAGAGCATTAGAATATGGGGTTTCCTTTAACCCAAAGAAGTATGTTTTTGGGGTAACAGAGGGAAAGCTTTTAGGACACATTATCTCTAAACATGGAGTTAGAATTGACCCTGAAAGGGTAAGTGAAATTGATAAGATCCCCCAACCCAAGAATGCCAAGGGAATTCAGTCCTTCTTTGGACAAGTAAACTTCTTAAGGGGGTCTGTTACAAAGTTTGCAGAGACTAGTTTGCCAATCTCAAAGATGATGAAGAAAGGAGCCAAGGTGGAATGGACTCAAGAAACATGTAAGGATTTCTCAGATATCAAGTAGGCTATTAAATATTCTCCTACCTTGAGAACCCCTGATTATAGAAAGCCACTTCAAATTTTCTCCTTTGCTTCATATAATATTGTTGCTGCAATATTATTGCAGAAGAATTCAGACGGCTGTGAACAACCTATTTCTATTTTTCAGCAAGTCTTTACAAGCAACAGAGCTAAAACATGATATCATGGAGAAACAAGCCTATGCTTTGGTCAAGTTTGTTAAAGCTTTTATATGCTACTTGGTAGGAGAAACGATACTTTCTTATGTGTCAAGTGTTGTTGTAAAAGATATCTTAGTCCAACATGAGGTCTCAGGGAGGAGATGTAGATGTATCAACAAGATCCAAGAGTTCAATATTGACATCCATATTAATAAATTGGAAAGAGGTCTAAGACTTGTTGAACTCATGGCTCAAAGCAACTTAAATGCAAATCATATTGATATTCTAGAAGAGGAGCAGAAACCTTATATTTTGATGTGGATTGTTCTGATTGGTACAAGGACATCATTGGATACCTATAGAGGAGGGTGCTTCCCCCTGATATGGATGAAAACAAAAGAAGAAAATTCAAGTTGCATGCTATGAGGTATGCAATAATTCAAGGACAACTATGGTGGAGGAGCAATGAAGGAGTATTGCTCAAGTGTGTAGATCATGACAGATCTCAGAATCTCTTAAAAGAATGCATGATGGTGCATATGGTAGCCATTACATGGCTAACACTACTACCCATAATATTATCAGATCTAGTTTTTGGTGGCCAAAAATCTTCAAGGATGCTCATCAATATGTTAGAAAATGTGATGCTTGTTAGAGATTTTTAGGCAAGCTACATTTTGGTGGGAATCTTCCCTTGAAGCCTGTTACAGTTGAGGCACCTTTTCAGAAATGGGGGATGGATTTCATTGGTGAAATCCCTAATAAGTATAGTGGAGGTCATTCATGGATCTTAGTGGCAATAGATTACTTTACCAAGTGGGTGAAAGAAATTCCCACTAAAAGATCCACTAGCAAGGTTGTGAATGATTTCATGTTTCATAATATCTTGACTAGATTTGGTTGTCCAGAAACCATTGTAGTAGAAAATGCTATGTGCTTCAGATCTAAAGAGTTCATGGACTTCTGGAAATAGAATGGGATCCAAATTTCTTATTCTTCCCCATACCACCCCCAAGGAAATCATTAGGCTGAATCCAGTAACAAGAGACTGATAAAGATTATCAAAAGAGTACTGGATACAAACAAGAAAGCTTAGGATTCAAAATTACAACTTGCTCTATGGGTAGATAGAGTAATAGTAAAAAAGGCTATTGGATGTGCACCTTTTGAATTAGTCTATGGTATTCATGCCAGATTATCTCAGAATAACTTATTCCAGATGTATAAATTCATCCAAAAATATGATGATGAATTAGATGATGATATGAGAATCAAATTGAAGGATTTGATATAGCTTGATGAGTCAAGAAGGGAAGCACATGACAGGAATGTCAAACTACAATTACATGCAAGGACATGTTTGACAAGAGAACCACTGCTATAAATTTTGAAGTTGATGATATGGTTTTAATGTGGAATGCCAGAATTGAGGCAAAGGAAAACATGCCAAATTTGATCCTATCTAGCTAGGCCCATACATAGTTGATAGCAGGTGGGGTTCTAATTCATACATGTTAAAGGAATTAATAGGAAATATTATGGAATTTATGGTTCATGGACAGTTCCCAAAGTTCTACTTTTCTTGAAGTATGAAGAATTCATGAACAAGTAAGTCTGTACATATTATTTCTATGTTTTTAGTTACTTTAGGTTAGGTTTCCTATTTTGTAGGTGGTATGCTTATCCCAGAAATCCTAAATCCTTGCCATGCCTACAAGAGGCATGCATCCCTAGACAGAGACATTGTTAGCACTTGCCAAAATTTGCATGGTTCCAAGCTTTGTTCATGTCCCTGCAATTTTTTTAGGTCTCTGGCCTAAAACCCTAAGTATTTGTGAAAAATTTCATGCTAATAAAACCCTAAACCCACAAGACTTGTTCTATTTTTAAGTTACTTTTTTGTGTGACTTAAGTGTCTTATTTACCCATGTGCATTTTTGCCTAGCCTTTACCTCATAATCTCCCAACAAGATTGAATATGCTCTTTTCATTCTAAGATTATGCGTGCACTGTTGATCAAGTTATTTTATTGTCCTGATCGTGTGGTTGGCACGTGATCTTGTGATATACCCATGGTAAAGGCATATATTTGGAGATTCCGAGATAGCTTGAACTTTGAATCTCGTAATCTAACCAAATTCAAGACAAAGTTTAATTTATGCTTTGTCGCCAAATCTTCAGATAGACCAAGGATTAAGTTAATATTTTAGAGACTTGGCAAGGGTCATTGATCTTGTCATGTTCTTGTTTTTATCATGTGTTCTGTGCGTGATCTCCAAACAAACTCAAGGGTTAAAGTTTTATTCAGCGACTTGGTGACTTAGTTTATCTCCAAATCTCATAATCTAACCAAAGTCATGCCAAGTCATGTCAAGCTTATTTAGAGATTCAGAGATAAGCTTATCTTTGAATCTCATAATGGAAGCTGAGTTAAGTTAAAGTTCTCAAGATTCAGCGTGAGCCGTTGATAAAGGACAAGATCAAGGGTTGTCTCGTAATCTCAGAAGGAATTGGTCAAATACAAATATATTTAGAGATTTAGTGCTGATCGTAGATGTAGATCTCATCGTGTGGCTAGCACGTGATCTCGAAATAGACTCAAGGTTAAATAAAGTATCAAGTGACTTAGAGATCAAGTTTTCTAAAAATTGTATAAGTGCCAGATACATGGCAACTTGATTCATTCTCTAGCGTAGGATCTGCAACCAGTTGTATCTCCATGGCCCTTTTCTCAATGGGCATTTGATCTTGTAGGGAAGATTACACATTTTTCTTCTGATGGCCATAAGTATATCATAACAGCCACTTAATATTTCACCAAATGGGTGGAGGCTATCCCTATGACGTATATCGCAGGCAAGCAAGTTTCAAATTTTTTTTGAATTATATCATTTGCCGCTATGGAGTTCCTTTAGCTATCATCACTAATTATGGTAGCCAATTTCAAAATAAGGATGTTACAAAGCTTTGTGAGAAGTTTAAAATTCACCATGGATTTTCCATCATCTACTATCCATAAGGCAATGGCCAAGCTGAGGCGTCTAATAAAATAATAATCAAGATCCTTCAAAAATTGGCAATGATGATGGCCGAGACTGGCACCTGCAACTGAATCCATCTCTTTGGTCCTATAGAACTAGCATTCACACCCCCACTGGTGCCACTCCATATACTCTTGTCTATGGTGCTGAGGTCATCATACCCCTTGAGGTTGAAATTCCATCACTGAGAGTATCTTTGTAACACATTATTGATGATGAACAATACAGAGTTTCTATGTTGCATGAGCTTGAAATGCTATATGAGCATCGACAAGCTACCTTGGTCCACCTACAAGCATATCAAAATTGTCTCAAAAGGAGTTACAAAAATAAATTCCAATTCCACCAATTTTAGATCGGATATTTGGTTCTGAAATGGAACTAAAAAATCCAGTAGTACCGAGAGAATCCTGGAAAATTTGAACAAAACTGGGAAGGACCCTATATAGTCACCACAACATATGGGTCTGGAGTCTATCATCTTGCAACACCAAAGGGAGAACCATTGTTAGAAGAAATGAACAACATGCACCTCCACAAGTATTACACATGATCCTTAAAAATGTAACAAAAAAGTTGCAAAAGTTTCTGAAAAAATATCAAAATAAAAAATTTGAAAAAGTTTCTAAAAAAAAAATACAAAAAAGCAAAAAAGAAGGAAAAAAAAAAGTATAAAAGAGAAAAAATGGTTGCCTTGATGAAAACCTGGTAAACAGATGTCTTGGCACGCAAAAATAGAAATAAAGAGAAAATTTTCATCCACAAGTGAAAACTTGGTAAACAGGTGCTTTGGGCAAGTACCGTGGTGAAAACTTGGTAAACAGACACCACATGTAGTAAGTTGTTGCTCCAACGTTCATCATGATTCCATCTGATGTTTTGTTCCTGATCATATCCTTCAATTTAAGTCGACCCTAGTGCCCTTTTATGGCCTATAACTAGATGATATTCTTTGTCCTTTTCATGGCACACCCAGTCTGTACATATCTCTAGCCTCGATATATAGTTTGTATTCTGTTTGGGGGAGATTCCTGGCAATGATTGAATTTGCATTTGAATTCAAAATGGGGGAAAGACCTTGAACATGGTTGATTCATGGGGTTCCTCACTTATCATATTGGAGATAACAACTTGTAAATATCTTAATATGCTAAAAAAAAACCCTAAAAATCCAAAAAAATTGCATAATGTCCTAAAAAATCAATAAAAATTGAATATGATCCTGAAAAAGACTATAAAAATCACATATGATGCTGAAAAAAGTCTCTAAAATTTGTAAAAATTCATGACAAAATCCCTTAAAAGCGTAAAAAGACCTGAAAAATTCTAAGAATCCTAGAAAGTCCTTAAAAAAGATCATCACAGAAAAAATGCAAATATCTCAAAAATCTTAAAAATTGAAAAAGTCTCTTCAAAATCTATAATAATTTTTTACATACTCTTCTTTCTTTTGTGGAATGATCATCATGTATGTAGACATCAGTGGTAGATTCATCATCATGTGCTTAATGAAATCATGCTCTTACAAGCGCGAGCTGAAGCATTGTAACTCAAAACTCAATCTGGTCAGACTTGTTCGATCTTTCAATCTCTACTATAAATCAAACAACCTATCCAACCTATCAGTCCAATCAGTACATCAAAACCAAGCTATCAAACAAGAACACTTAATGCAAGTAAAAAAAAGATTAGAATGGATGTTGGCTCACATTGTTTCAGTGAGTGTTTTATCTTTTATTGATTTTCTTTTGGTCATGTTCCTATGCTACTCAGTGATATTATTGAACTTATGAGAATGGATGGGATGGTTCATGACCAATTTTTTCTTTGTCTTCTGCATGTTTCATGATCTCATGACATTCTGGGGTATGCCTTCTATATGCATCAGGATGGATAAGATCATTCTTTGTCTACATCGTGTTTGTTTATGCAAAAGGATTGTTTTCTCGCTTTGGTTCTTTATGCCGCGATGTGATGCATCCATTTTGCAATATCAAAATAAGCTCTTATGACATAAATGCACTTATGAAAGCCAAAATCTTTCCCTCTTTCTAGCATTTCTTCATCTAAATTTTGCATTTTGCTAACACTTCTTCAGTCAGTCCTTGTAGTCGCCTTGGTATAGTACTCTGGTACATCAAAAACATGTGCATCCTACATACATGCATTTATAAAAGATAAAATTCTAAAAGCATGTGCATCATTTATACACAGTTATAAACTGAAAATCCAAAAATACATTTGCATTTTGCATTCATACATTTCTAAAAAGCTACAACTTTATTTTCAAAAAAAAGCAATGTTGCATTCATGTATATGTTTCATAGAAAAGAAATGCATCGCAATATCTGAGCATCATCATATAGGATAAAATTAAAAATTATGTGCATCCATCATGTACATAAGAAAATCATCATAAAATAGTTGCATATCACACACACACACACACACACATATATCTCAAAACGTATCAAAGTACAAAAAATCAAGGTGTCTGTATACACTAAGGCTCGTAGGCTCATTCTCTATAACATGTCTATCAAAAATGTCCCTCTGTTAGAGAAATCCCCGCTTCAACCCCTACTCTCTCGGTCATCCTAATCTCTAGTCTTGTCTAGAGGATGAAGCTCCTCATGTCTCATGTCCTGTCTAACTTGACCTAGGTGGCTCCCTCAGTCCCAACACTCCACCTCTACTCTATGTCCTCCTAGAGTGTGATCTACTAGAAGAAGCAATGTAACTTGGAGCCCACTGATCTCGTGGTGCATCACTCTCATACAAGCACCTCCAGTATTGTGACTCTGCCTGAGCATCCCCTAGCATCCTTGCAACACCGCACAAACCTGCATCTGCAATGCTACTGATAAACTATCGTGAGTGCTCCTCTATCCTTTGTGCTCTGGACATAGTTGTGTCTCGAGAGGAAATCAATGTATCCCTCTACTGTCAATTTGTACAGCTGTGTTGTGAGTGTTGTCTAATATGTATCTCTCTCTATTGTTAATATGTCCACCTGTGTTGTTAGTTATGATCGCTCCATTGCCCATTCCCTCTTGATCTGTCTCCCATAATGCTCGCTCTGCAGCCCATGTTGCTCGGTTTGTACCTCTCTAGAGAGTCAACCTATCTATCTGGCTAGTTAGCTCTACGATGCGATGTCTCTGCTTCTTGTCTACCTCACCTCTATCCTCAAGAATCTGCACATCCTCATCCCCTACTAGAGCCTCCATATCATCATCCACCTACATAGGCATAGCACCAGGATCACTGTCGATGTCATCCCCATCCTCACTGCTATACTCTATGATGTTCTCCTTATCCTCATCATCCTCCTCAACACTATTGTCCTCCTTATCCTCCTCATCCTCCTCCTTCGTGCTCTTGTCTCTCGACACCCGCAATCTCAACACTAGTACATATGGATTTGTTAGAGGAACAGGTCTATGTTGTGCCAACCATTTGTCACACTCAGTTGTTGTCCCTGCATCTGTGATATCTGCACCTACTCCCCACTGCCTAGGCTCTATCTTCTCAAAATCTGCGTAAGCTACCTGTGGCCTGAGTAGTGCACCCCATGACCTGACCTCACCTCTCGACCGTGCAAACAGTGTCATGCATTTTGGCACTCCCTGTCTCTCTCCAAACTGCTCGCGCACTCTCTCTAGCAGTTGTATCTAGATCACTACATGTCGTATAATGGTATGCCCAGTGAGGTACCTTTCATTCCTACAATATGGTAATTATCTTTGTCATCATCCCATCTGGGACAATCCCTGTATGGTCACCAAGTGAAATATTTGAGTGTATCAATCTTGTGTCTGGAGTGTAGTGTGTATCCTAGCGGCCCCTATACGAGTGCTCTGCGATAACAGCACACATATGACATATCTAGAATCATAACTCTCTCTCTAATAGGCCAAAATATAGCTATATGTTCATAGGCCTAAACCTACAGCAATGCAATCCCACTACTGATCGATAACCCTCCTCTGTAGGCTAGCTGATGGACATGGTAGTATGTCATAGCTAGCATGTAGGGACCCCATGCGAACATTGTCCTATCCATGATCATGTTCTCAAGAACTCTTCATAGCCAATAGGTAACCCATGTCCTCTCCTATCTAGCACTAGTAATCCTACGATCATGCAGCATATCATTGCCACTAATCTGTTGTTCTGACCAGCCACAGTCTCCCACCTGATCTCATAGTCTCGGATGTCCAGATCATCATCATCACTATCAAATAGTCTATGGAGTTCTCGTCTCCCAGTAGAAAAGTCATACTCTTCTAAATCTCCATGTATCGGGATCCTAAGGATGCGCCATACATCCTCCAATGTCACAGTCACCTCCCCGATCGGCAAGTGGAACGAACTCATCTCCAAGTTTCATCGCTCTACTAGCGCTATGATCACTCCTTGTTTTTCCCTAATCTTGGGCATGTACGTAATGTAGTACAATCCTAGTGAGGCTAGGATCTATCTCTCATGATCGCTCAGCCTGTATTGTAAGTCTAGACATGTCGGTCTTCTCTCCCGTGTCTGCAGCAACACTAGCTCCTCCTACGATTACCATGAAAATTTGGTCAACTTTATATACTATCTATTACTTGTTGCCAACTCTAACTATGTTTAACCAAATTTGACCTATTTACCTGAATGTTTAGGAAGGTTTAGGACCCTCTAGACTCTGTTCTAACCCGATTTGTGGAAGGCTTAACCAACTGCACAACTTGCCCAGCCAAGTGCAGTCATGGCTACACTTAGCATACCAAGTGTGTTTTCTACGCACTTGGCATGTGTGGGAAGTCAAACTTTCTGTTTGACCCACATTTGACCCAATTTTTAGCCCTAACCACTGAGAAATGTGTGCAAAACATTGAAATGACTAAGAGGCTCATATGTACTCACCTCTAGTCCTATGTCCTCTGGGATTCGATAGTTGTGCACTCATTCCCCATGTTGATTCTCCACTGGCACCCGATCCATTCTCCTAGTTCAATAGCTCAAATTCTTCCAAAAGTGAGAGTGAAAATGACCTCCAAATCCCTCTCCAATCCTGTTTATAGCCTCTTGGTTGCCTAGATGGACGTGCAACCCTTTCCTCTTGTGTTGGTCACGATGTTTTTTGTGCTCTGAGCTGCATAGCATTTTCATTTGACTTCTGATTTTTGATATGTTCGTTGTTGTGAATTTGTCTCATCATTGTCGACAAATTGACCTATCATTTGCATTTTTCGGTCAATTTCTCGAGGGGGCACCCATGTATCCTAATGTCACTGGGGCATGTTTTGATGTAATTTTCCATTGATTTTCTTTGACACAATGCTCATAATCGCATTGTATCAAAGAGGGGCAAAATGTAGATGCTAAAAAATGGTTCAAGCTTGTCTAACATTTTTCGCATTACAATTGAAACATTGTTTTGTGCTCTAATTATTCCTCTATGTTGCGCATATGGTCTTTATTATATAACAACATTGCGTTTTTCATCATTAATTTAATATTGTAAATTATTTGATTAATTGCTAATATTTCTGTCCTCTTGGCTAAATTGAATATTTTCCTAATCGATCTTGATCAATCCTAAATCTTCTTAAACTGGTCCTATTTGATCCTAAATGATCCTAAACCATATCAAATCAATCCTATTCTCTTCTTAATTCGTCTAGGGTCATTTTGGACTCATTCCAACCATTTTGGGGCATTGTCTAAGATCATCGATGCCTAATTAAATCACTTTATAATCAATCAAATCCTTTCCAAATTTGGCCAATCCTGTCATCATTAATTCAATCTCATCATCCTAGGGCATTGTCAAAGTTCATTGATGCCTCATCTATTTTCATCATTCATTTGATAGCATTGTCCAAGTTCATCGATGCTATCGCTAGCAGGCCATCATCACTAATTCAATAGCATTGTCAAAGTTCATTAATGCTATTTCTAAATCATTATTATTTCGGGAGCATTGTCCAAGTTCATTGATGTCTCCTTGTCCTTATCAATTCTTTGGCATCATCAAAGTTTGTTGATGATATTTAATCATTTTCAAACATCATTATTTGGGTGCATTGTCAAAGTTCATCAATGTCTCGCCTTTTTCCTAAACCATTCTAGAATCATGTGAATTGTTCCTAATCCTTATCAATATCATCAAAATCAATTCAATTGTGCATTGATGCCTTCGATTTGGCCAATTGTCCGCTAATTTGCCCACTTAGGATGAATGACCTATGATTTATCCCTAGCTTTTATCAATAAATTATATTTATTCATTCCTTATCCTAAGTCTCCACAATTAATTAATTTCCAATTAATTAAATGGCTAATTTCCTAATTTATGGAATTTTGAATTTCATAAATGCTAATTACCTTTTGTGAGGAATAATAATTCTTAATTGATTTAATTTCTCATAAATCCATCTCACCTATCCTCTTCCTATTTTCTAGCCTCCATCTCCTATTAACTAGCTTCACCTCTTACACCTTCCCTTCCATCTTTCTTACACCTTTCCACCCACTAATTTGGCCTCCGTTGTATCATAATTTGTCATAATTCTAACATATTTACCTCTCCTTTTTACGAAGTGCCATAAACCTTGCAAATTTCCAATTTGCACATTCAATTGCTAATTCTGCAATTTAAGCTCTCATCTCCTATAAATTGAGCTCATTTTGTCTTCATTTCTAGAACCACTATTTCCTAGTATTATGGCTATCAACTTGTGCTTTTAAATCTTTGTGTAGTTTTGTCATTGGCAAAGAGATACATCAATCAACTCAATGGAGAAGAAAGAGAACATTAGAGCTTTAATTAAAGGGGATTTATGTTTATTTGCATATGTTTGAACTCTCGTTAAAATGGCTTTAATGGTAGATTAGATAGGTTTGCATATTGTTTAGGGTTTTGTGGCTTCTCTAGATATGCATTCTATGTATTTTTCTAGTCTAGCAAATGGAAGCAAAACCTGGCATCAATTTGGAAGCCAAAAAAGAAGCTATTTTCGATGTCATACCAGAAGCAAAATACGAAGAACAATTTTCTGGCTCAAAATCCGGCGTAACTTATGGCACAAAAGACGATGCAAAACAGGGTGCATAAAATGACACTAAAGATATGATGCAGTTTAGTGTCAAGTTTTGCACCGACAAAATTTGCTCATTCAGACACAAAAATGTACTAAAATCCGATGCTATTTTAGGTGCTAATTGTCTGATCTATTGTAGTGTCATCCAATGTTTCTTAGAAATTTTTGTTGGTGTAGTCAAATATTCACTAATTACACTTTAATTAATCTTAATTAGAATAATACACATATTTGTTTGCATTTGAGACACCTAGGAGTTTACACATTTAGTTACACATGGTGTAGGAATTTTTTTACTTTAGGTGGTGATAGTAGTTATCACATTACACTATGTGTTGTCTCCACCTTTATTGCACTTATCACTTTATCATCCTCCACATGTTGTACATACTTTATCGCACAATGGAGGATGATCTGCCTTTGGTGGACATGTGATTCCACCTTGTGTGAGTGATAAGTTATCTCCTCCTTGTCATGGTTTGTTATTTCTTTGTGTATATAAGAAAGCACATCTATATTGTAATTAAAATCGAACAATCAATCCATCAGTTATGGTATCATAAACTCAATTAATTCAGTTATTGCATCAGTGATGAGCATATGATTTATTCTTGTCCATATTATCTTTGTTTTCTTTGTTTTATTCATTGACCTCTAGATCCTGGATTGTTGTTGCTATATGCAAATTCTTACATGGTATCAGAGCCTTTGGAGCATCATTGCGTAGCCTATTTGGAGAGATCTTGGTGTATACAAAGGAGGTCACATTTTCAGTCTTATTGTGGGTATCAACCCCACCATGGTTTTCACCCTAGTTTGGATTTCCACGATAAAAAAATTTGTGTATTATGTGGTGTTGATATTTCCTAATTTGTGTTTACATGCTTTACTTTTTGCAAATCAGTAATAACAGTTTATTTGATTAAGGTTTTTATGCTTGAAGGGTTTAAGGGTTTTAAAGTTTAACTATTTTGGTAGCAACTGATTCACCCCCACTCCCCTCTCAGTTGCTTGCTTCATGTTTCCTACAATCACTATGTTGACTCTGTTTTCAAAACATGTCCATTATCCCTTTTTGGTAACACTATTATGGGATTGTGTGGTTAATGTTTTACTCTAGTACTCTTGTCATTGTCCTGACATCATTATTTTGTGTTACATTCCTATGATAGTTAGAGCATCCTTGGCATTGATGGGTATATTCTTCATCATCTCTTTAGAAAGCAAAGAATCCGCCAAATCTTCAGTATTCAAAACAACAGAAGTATTAGTGATAGCAATAACAAGACAATCCCACAAATCAAACAAAAAGAAAAGAAATATTTGGAATCTATCCTCATCATCCATTTTGACACCAACAAATGACAATTGAGTCACCAACATATTGAATGCTTCCAAGTTTTTTGTGATTTTTCCACCCTCTTTCATCCTCAACGAATACATATTTTTCTCATGAAAATTTTATTCAACAAAGATTTGGCTTGATAATTCTCACCAAGTTTCTTGCATGGCTTCTTTGCAAAGGACTCTTCATAGACATTAATTAAAACAAAAAATTCCAAACATAATCTAATTAGAACCTTGCTTTATGATTTATAATATCATACTCAAAGTCAGTATGATCTGTAGGTTTGAAAACAATCTCATTTAATAATATCCCACAAATATCAATCTATTAACAAATCCTCCATCTTCAACTTCCACACCTCAAAATTATTTACAAAAACTTATCCATCTTTATTATCCTTAACAAACTTTCCATCTAAAAAATTCCTACAAGATCGCAAAGTATCTTTGATACAAGCACCCCCTCAAATCTGGATTAGTCAAAAAATTGGACAACCTGCAACTAAAACCAATGGTGATCAAGCTTTGATACCACTTGAAATGAAGTTAAAGTAGCAGAACTTACTACACTAACCTTGAGAGGAGGGTTATACAAAACTTTACAAATCTTTATAACTATAGAAACTTAACAGAAATGAACCTAAATAGCATGCATACCACAACACAATGATTTATATAAAGATAAATCTTTCAAGAAAAACAACCCACACTCCAAAAGCCTCCCAATATATTACTCACAAGTAAAAAAACATATTGCAACATACTTGTAGAACAAACTTCTCATAGCAGTATCACCAATGAAGATCAAAAAACAACTCAATAACTATCAAACTCTTAGAATACATCACTATACACAGTCATAATACAATGCCCTCATAAAATAGGGTTGTCTTCTAAGGAAAGTAAAGCACACAAAAAATCCACCATTAAATATGTGACCTAATGATAAACAATCAAGGTTTACAATGATAAACTATACATAAAATATTATTTTTGAGGGCACTGCCCCCAAACCCTACAAGGGGGGTACTACCCACACTCATTTCAATAGTAACCTTTTTATTATTGCAAGTTTGAGACATCATTTTTCTAATAATAACATATTAATTAAAACCACAAGTGATACTATCATCTAGTTAGAAACCATGTTAACAATGAATCATTTTTGAAACAACAAACTAACACTTCATTTAGTTAACAAGCATGACATACATTTTTCTTACCCAAGTTTCTCATGCCTTTATTTGCAACATATTCACCTTGTCTCTAATACATGTGCCTACAAGATGTCTGAACCATTAGAAGGGCATCATAAGATCAACTAATAATTGGTCATATGGTCATCAAGACAAACCCCATCATCCATTTGATAGATCTACTAGATGGTAAATTATAACAAGATTTCTAAAGAGAAAAACAGTACCCATAACATTAGGAAAGAATGGTAAGTTCTAATATGAATCTCAAAAAGTTAGAACCTAAGTTCTAGAACCATGCCTCAAAGGTTCAAATATGATGGCCTTGCCTATGTAGCTTATAGATGCTTCATAGTTCGACCATTAAAACTTCAACATAATTGGATTGGCCAAAACAATGTATAATGTCTAGATTTGGCCAATATGAACACATTCCTAAAACCATAAATTCACATTGTAACACCCAAAAAAAACAAGTTTGAATGTTGATATTGTCGCATATAATATATCTTAAGAAAATTTCCTAAACAACGAGAAGACACACAAAATCCTCATGTACAACCTACCCATGTAAGTACGAATTTCCTATGCCCAAGAAGATACAACTACAATGAAATTACACAAAGGATCACCGACACCACTCTTAATGAATCAACTCACACCGGTCACATAATTCATTTTTTCAAATCATACACTCAAGGTTTCCAAATATTTCTAAAGTTCAAATCCCATGTTTTCATGGTAAATCACATATTAGTTTTCATACTAGTTTTTTTTCTAATAACGGGCAGCACTTATATGGTCATAACTCTTAGGTTACTATGTCAAATTCAATTTTTCAATATGCTCCGGAAAGTGAAATGAACAAGGAACAAAACCCATAAAATGTTTTGCATGATTATCAAACATGCGTGAGCATTTTCCCCCACAATTGGCTCACTAGATTCCTACAAAATATGATAACTGCAGTGAAACATGGCACCGGAAAGTGAAATGAACAAGGAACAAAACCCATAAAATGTTTTGCATGATTATCAAACATGCGTGAGCATTTTCCCCCACAATTAGCTCACTAGATTCCTACAAAATATGATAACTGCAGTGAAACATGGCAGTCTTAAAACTGTCATAGAATTCACACATTTTAATGAAATATTAAACTTTAAAATGTTATGAAAAGCTAGATTAGAGAGGAGCGAAATCCAAAAGGAATATTTTTGCACTCATAAGGATGTGAAAGCAATTTTCTCTTCAACCAGCCTTATTATTTTAGCAACCACTCCCACAGTTTAGCATATGCAGAATAGCACCGAGAGAAATTCCTCCGACATAGGTATAAGATCAATGTAATAACAATATACTAAATGCCAGTGTTACACAGGGACCGGCCCTTGGACCCCGCATTCCTGGGAAGGGGAAGGGGAAGGGGAAGGGGACAGGGTTCTCCCACATCGCCGCCCGATTGCCACCCAACAGCCACTGTCGTCCAAGCGCCGCCCAGCCGCACTGCCCTGGGACTCCGCAAGGGACATTGCCTCTTGACCATATGGGGGGGGGGGTTGTTCTCATACCCATGCTTTTGAATTTAAAAACAAAAGAAGAAATTGATAGAGATATCACGTCAAATCAAGTTGATATTTTTATACCCACTTTACTGAGTTCCAACGATGTATACTTTGCCTTGAGGGATGATTAGAGGCCTCCCTTCACTATATTTTGACATCTTGTACCTATTTCGATATCATGCCACTCATTGTAATCATCTTTGTGACATTTTTTATATAATAGAAATCTTTCATTCACCGATTCGACAATTTTATTTAGTATTCTAACATTCTAATGATATTCAATGTTCAATGTTCAAGTATTTGTATTTAGTATTTGTAATTTTACTATTTTACTTCTTATACATATTTTCATAACTAGCATTTCAAGTATCATATGTATAGTATATAGCATATACAGCACCACCACCCTCCGTCCCCCATCCCCCTATTCCCTAACAGGCGGTGGAACACTGCTAAATGCATCTTCAATTGCACCACCATTAACAAATATGAACTGTTGTAGTGTATACAATGCAAGCTTAGTCTGATACCCACATAGTGCAGCAAACTATTTCAATATTTATTACGGTACTTTTTGGCTATGAAAAAAAAATTAAAAATAAATGTACAAGGACTATATAGTTATATTCTTCCATTCTACTTGATATGGATAAGATGTCTAATAGCTGGCAATTCTTTCAACAAGAGCGAGGAAAGCGACCACACTGCACTTTCAGAATATCTAGCCTAAGTGAATTTCAGTACCTTCTCAGAAATGGTTTTCTTCAGTTCTATGTATTATCTGGAAAATATTTGGACCTGATTATAGCAGTGTTAATTTTTCATTCTGAAAGTTGTTATATATTCATATTTCAGTTCAAAGTTTTCAAATCTAGGGAATAAAAAATATAGTAGAGCATCTGAGCATCTTTTTCAGAACATTGAGATTTTATACTCTAGAGTTCAGATTTAGCTGGGTCTTGCCTCTATTGGGCCATAGCTTTCTCTCCTATAATTACATTGGCCATGGAAAGTTACATTTGATATAGTAGGTCGTGGTATTTTGTGTCCGAAGTTTCATAAGGGTTTTTCGTTGCATGCCAATTCTAATAAATTAGCATGTCAAATACTTAGCTGATTCAACCATGGTTAGGGAGTTTATATCTCTTCCATGTATTAAATATGGATAGATTAAGAACCATATTTCTAGTGTAGCAATCTTTTTTACTTTTTCAAATTCAATGAAAACTTATGTTGTAGTTTGAAATTTTCAGGGATATATATCTGATGCAAAAATCCTGTGGTATTCCCTTTCCCTATTGTAAACCATATTTCATTCAGAAACCCTCAAGAGTGCTAGTTACAGTGTAAAATTCTAACTGAAGATTTTTCAAGGGATGTCGGAGAAACAAAAAACTATTAGTTGCTTCACGTAGCGTCTTGACACAACTCTGTGTGGTTGCAACGCTTTCTTGGGTCTGCAAAACAGAGCAACAATAGCACATATTTTGGAGTTAATACCAAAAACAAATGCAAGAACATTTTGATTCAAAAGACTATTTATCCTTATTCATATCATACCAGGTTTTGTAACCAAAAAAAAAAGAAATCAGTTTGATTTGTAGAAGGGAAAATTTTCCGAAAAAAAAATGTTGCACAGATTTTGTTAATTTGGAATCTCATAAGACTCCATCATCCGGATAAAACATGAATGATCCTTCATGTCTTATGACAGAATCTAACCTGAAATACATAATTGTTTTACAGAGTCTGTTTCAAAAGACATCTAAATGTTAATTTTTTAACACTTGGTTAATCTGTGTTTTTGAGTTGATCTAATCTTAAAAGAATTTTATTGTATAGAGAGAGATCACAAGTTCAACTCTACAGGGACATGGTATGTACCCCTCATATTTGAAACTTATAAAATTAAAATTATATTTTCTTTCTTCATGGTTTCAATTTTCAGTTATTTTAAGGAGCAACTTATAATTTATTGCTCTTTCCAACCAAATAACTACCATACCTGTTGGGGCTGCAAAAGAAAATAAAACAACATAGGCATTCACATATAGACACCTCCATTTGTTGGCATAAAAATCATAGATAAAAACTCTTACAAATTGCTCATCATTCAAACATAATTAAATGTAATGTTGGGTAATAATTCTTATAATTGAAATTTTGGTATTTTGAAATGGTAAAAATTCAAATATAAATCCCCATCAGTTTTCATTATATCACATAAAAAAAGCCATAGATAAAACCAAAGAGCCAATGCATTCATTAAGCTCATAACAACAAATTATTTTAGAATGAAATAAAATACAATCGAAAATGATCTGGCTACGTAAAGAAAAATAAACTCGCTGAAACAATGACAAGAGATTTACTTCGAGATTCATCCGCATGTATAAGGCCTAAGTTCCACATAAGCCCCCCTGCATTTTTGTTTTCTTGCCCTAACTTTAAAACCACCTGCCCTAGTATGGGTGGAAAATGACATTTGAAGCTGCACTTCATTTGGGTATTCTATGCGAGCATTGTACTTCATGTGCACAAGTATAAATATTTTGTATATTTCTAAATTATTTGAGACTAAATGAAGACTGCATGTATAGCTGCAGTCAAATCTTTACTTCCTCTCTTGCTCTCGTAAGTTCATATCATTTTCCATTTTCCTTCATTTACCGACAATGTTTTGGTCCTATATTTGTTACTAATATTCTACAACTATTTATATGTAATTCAACCATTATTGTAACATGAAAGAGATTGATGTTTTACATAGGTTATATAAAGAATATTGAGTTTTTTTTACTGTTGAAATATAATGATATTGATGATGTGTACAAAGTAATATTTTACTATGATTTGTGGAAGTGAGGATTAGGGTAAATATTATCTTCTTTCAAGGATTTGTTGAAGGTTTAAGAATTGTATTTGTATTATTCTTTTGACCTAAAAAATTTCAAGGCATTGAGGTTTAGTGAAAAGCAAGTATGATAGAATACTCCAAGGTGTGCTTGCACATACACAATCTAGGACTCTGTTAGTCCTAGTCTTCTCTAGATCCTAACCTCACTTCTAGGACCTCCCAAGTCTTTGCTTCACTAGCCTAAGACTTCACTAACTCAATACAATGAGTTGATCTCCTTGTGCTTCACCTTGAGGTACAAGTATCAACAAATGTGTTTCAACTCTTCACTCTAACTTGGAGGGCTCCAAGTGCAAATCCTTCATAACAACTTCACCAATGTTGCAAGGGGTGTGTCCATCACTAAAACAACTCTTTGACATCCGTATGGTTCCATTGGAATGGGACATCAAAGCCTAATCAATCGAGTTCAAGTTTGACAAAGATTTTGGCCTAATAGGCCTAATTGCTCAATTAGCCCTACACAGATGGTTTTTCTGAATTCTTTCTTAAAACTTGCAAATAACTCCAATAAAAAACTTAGGATCCAAATACCCTTTTCCAAGACCTAAAAGATTTTTGAGGTCTCAAACTCCTAGGTCATCCGTACAGTGGATTCCTGAAATGTAGGTCTACTAGTGCTAATTAGGCTAGAAATGTGCAGTCCACTGATTTCAACCTAGAAATCTACCTAGATGGATTAACCAAGACCTATTCTCTTTGCTAGGTATCTATAGGACCTTAAGGCTTCTGAAACCACACTTGGTTTGAATCTCTCATTCACTCCCCTGCATTTGCATTCAAATCTCACCCTGTCATGCACCTAACCAGGCTCTTTGGTCTCGCCTAGGGCATCATCTTAAAAATAACAAACTGACACTTCTGACCTCATGCTTGCATATTTACAATGTACAAAGGCTCCCCTACCATATTCATCCACACCCTGAAGATTTCCACGGTTGGATTCTATGGGGGAGCCATGAAACCAAAATCCACTCTGTCTACTACAACAACTACAGTAATTACAAAACAATTTACAAAAACTAATCAACTCAAAACCACTTTGCCACTGAATGAAAAGTTCTTAAAACTAACTCTACAACACGGATCCAACACTAGAACAAGCTATTTAATCCATTCACTAATGCATATACATCAAAAGAGTCGATTGTCCACAAAACTCAGAAAACAGTGTTCTTCTTGCTATTCAAAAACTTTCATTCCATCACCCATCCCTCGGGAAATGAGCCTCAAGGTATCTAAATATGCCTTCTCCATGTTTCTAGGCCACTAGCATTCATATCCCTCCTCAACTTCGAAGGGAATCAAAAGTTGTCGATGTTGCATGCAAAATTTGCAAAATTGCAAATGTTGTCATGACAACATTATGGCATCTTTTACATTAATGCTCCAAACTAACTTTTATGACCTCTAACTCATTCCAATCGATGAATAAACATCATTTAGGCATTTTTAGGTACTTTTCCCATCTTACCTAAGTCTAGAACACTTTTAGACCCAATTTCCCACTTTTAGGCTAAATTAGCACTAACTCCTAGAAAAGCAAAAACAACTAGGTGAGATTGGACCTAGTCTAATCTACCTAGTAACACACATTGCAAGACCTTCTAAGGTCAAATTGAAAAGCTACTGACTTGGCTAGGGTCAGTACAAGCCAAAATTGTACTAAGATCTAGGGGTTTGCCTAGGTGCTCCTGCACCAAAGTAGAGTTAATTTTTTTTGAATTTTTGTTCATTATCAGGCCATCTAGCTATTTAAATATATTTTTGTTTAAATAAATTATCTTAAAGTTGAAAACATCTATTTATTCAGCAGTGTAACACATGAACTATTAAATTTATGCACGCTAAGGATATCATTGGGCACTTATATATTTAGCACATATTTGTATAGAATTCAGTACTTTAAGGTTGACTTGTAATATGGTGAAAGTATATCATATTTCGTGCCATAACACAAGGTTTGGTGGTTTATTTTCCTATATTGACATTCCACCTTTATAAAAAATATGGTGATTTCCCACATTGAGAAAATTTGTCTTAGAAAATAACATTCTATGAAGGCATCGATTGCAGAAGACATCTAGAGATATGAACTTGAGCATTAATAAAAGAATGAATGATCATTAAGAAATAATCTGGCATCAATAGATTATAAGCATCCATAGAATCAACATGAGATGTGGAAGACGGTTCATCGTGTTGCTTATCATTATGTAAAGAAGATAAGTTACCTACCAATAAGTGTTTCATATTACAAGTTGCATCACAAGGCGGGTCTTTGCTATGTATGTACTCATTGTTATCTTGAACCAAATAATCATTATTAGATGCATGAATAAATGACATAAAGTTCATCTATTAAGAAGGAATGATAATTAATCAATTCTAAGAAGGAAATAAAAGATGAAGGTAGAGTAGTGCATCATTGAAAGCATATCATTATCCTTCTATAATTACAAATATGAAAAGTAGAAAGGATAGATGTGTGTTCGTCATACCTGAACAACTTGACCCTGCAAGCATGTTGCTAGAACTTTATTGGCAAACAAGCTAGGCTGGTTCATCAGTCTTAACACCATTCACTTGCACTAGTATTAGCTTATTTTATAATATCCAATGTTTCACGAAATCTTCACAATGGTCAATTCATTATCCAACATGAAAAGTAATTACAATCCTTAGAGCTCACAAACATTGCCCGACATAAAGTGTTTCCATTCACTTCCTTCCACAGGTATAAAATCATCCTGCTCTATCCAATTAAAATATTTGCTCATTTCAAGTTAATACTGCATATCAACTTAGTAGCATTGCATTTTCAAATTTTACCTTAAGTATATAAGATTCTAGAAGCATAATTGGACTCTTCCACACACAATTCCGACCCAAGTGTGCATTTGGCCCCTGAACCTGTCAAAAATGTAAAGCTTGGATTGATGACAAATCAAAACAGTTCCACTCCAGTAGTTGTTTTGAATGGACATAATCTCTGTTCAAAAAGCATAGCGTTACAAGAGTTATGTTTGGAGAAGGAGCCTGAATTGGTGTGCCAAGATATAGCTGTTCCATTTGCATTTAAGTTCTAACCCATTTCTCTTGACTAAGCTCAGATGTTTTACCTAGCAAACTATCTGTGGTGATTTTCATCATTTTGTTTAATTGGCATCAACATTAATGAAAGGAAAATAATACTCTAGTGTATATGGGTGAGATGATGCAACCATGTCAAAAAACACAGCAAATTCCCTCCTACAGAAATCGACATAGTTATAGGATTGCATTCAACGTTACCCAACATTTTCTTTGTGTTGTCTACCAAATACAACCATTTTGTGTTCTAGTCAAATAACCAACTCCCTTTGTATAATTTGCATTAAATTTCAAGAATTGAACGGTTTTGTGAAGATTGACTATTCTGTTTTTACTTTTCCCTATCAAACCCCCATTGTTTCACCTTCTATTTCTTAGTTTTGCATTGTGCATCAAGCGTCTTGGTCCCCGCACAGAATAAAACAAAATTTTCATGTGAATGTTATCCGAATCCCACTTTATTCTTTTCAATACTGCTGGTCTTTCAAACCTTTCAAATAATTTTTACTTGTAAATTGCCAATGGGGTTTGGAGAAGGGTGAAGGCACATATGTCAAAAACAAAACTACACTATTTTCTGTTAATTGACAATCTACGTCCAGAATCCTACGCTTACAATAAAAATATGCAAACAACACCTGAGGAAAAAAAAAACATACAATTGCAAAAATGTGCAAAATGGGCATACAATTTCAACGCTTGTACATTGTGAATGTAATATGATACCAAACACGTGCAAAAGCACGTGTATCACAATTCTACAAGCTTAGTCCATAGACATAAATGTGTGAAAGAATCTATTATAGATGGCGTGCAACTTACTAGCCACCTATCATACTCCAAACCACCAACAGACATATTACTTTCATCAAAAACAACTTATGACAGCAATTAACAATACATAATACGTTCTATAACAATACATGATATATTATATTTATTAATTTAACAATTCAGAAGATTCAAAGGTTTACTGACCTTGCCCGTGCATTTCTTGATTTTTATTTTGAGGGTTAGAATGTAAAGTGAGTGGAATAGTCATCAATGACCCCACAGAGACAACAGAGGGAGAACATGTAAATCAATCTTGCATTAATGTGTTTTGAGTGGTGACTGAGTTCTCTGTAAGACTATGGAAACATCATCTTGCCAAGAAATCAATCCAGTAGAAAAAGGGACAATTGCTCATATCAGGTGTCCGAATAGGTTATTGCTCAATTCAATGCTGTGATTTTATTCAAACTCCATATCCTTGTAATTGCTATGAAGCTTCAGAAGTGACCAATTCTTATACCAATTTACTCCCATTTGTAGGCCTGCTGATGGCTACCAAAACTTTGTTAAATCGAGTGAATGTATCTAGTTGGAGATTATTGCACACATTCTGGAAGTCCAATAAATAATTTATTTAACAACAATTAATAAGTTCACATACTTGTTATATCAATTAGTTGTTATTGATCTATTATTGTCCACTAACCTTTTTTATTTCTCTTCTTGAAACACAATTACCATAACATGCAATTCATTGTAATGATGCATTTGCAAACATAAAATGAAAATGCATATCATCTGAAGGCTCTTTTAATGGATTTTGGACTGATTCTTACTTCTATGTAGAGTTGAAGCAGCAGGTGTTTGGAGGAAAGACAGTTCACATTCAAAGTCGTCGATATTTGAAAGACAGTAACAACTCGGACCTAATTTAGGATTTGAATGAGCTTTTAGAAATGTGTAGGTACTGTCAATAACTCCGACAAGATTAGAAATTTTCTTTAAAATGCCTAGTAGAACGCTACTTTACAAATTTACAGTTCAATATAGTTAGTAAATACAATAAAATCAGTCTGCAAAAGAAAGCCTGATATATTCAAAAAAGGTTATTTCACACCTATACACTGCCTATTAGGAGATACCCTGTATACAATAAATTCTTTCAGAAACCAGGTCATTCAGTATGAGCAATTATATGTATATATAAAAATTGCAATGGAACATTTTTCTACACTGAATATCAAAGCTTAACTTTTCTTGAGGGACAATGTTAAGCATGCCGAACCAAGCAATGCAAACATGTTTGCTGTAAATTATGACTTCTTTCATCCTCAAAGCAATGAACTTAAACTTCAACAATAGATTAATTATATTGGAAGAAACAGAAACAGAAACAGCTGAAACTATCAAGCGAATATTTGATATTAAAATCAGCAAAAATCTCAATGTCCATGATTTAAAGCCTCACAAACCAGAAATCAACTTCACACCCATAGACCAGCACAAAATATTTTCAAAGAAATGCAATACATATTATCTTCTAATAACAAACATCTGTTTCCCCTCCTCGTTGATTAAAGTATGTGAAAGTTTTAACCTTGCAGTTTCCACCTCAACAGCTTCTTCTTCCTCTTTTGTCAACCATGAAGACAGATATAAAGCTACAGTTTCTTCCTTGTTATCAGTGATATTGCATCTCAAAGACATGTCACCGTTGGGACAAATGATCTTATCTAGTTTTGGTTCAAAAGATTCTGCAAAGCCAAGTAAGATATCCTTAAGAGCATCACGCCAAATAGGCTGGGCTACCTTAAGAAATTCATGCATTGCTGAATCTGGAATAGCTACTTTTCCCAAATCAGTTTCATCAGGGCCACCTTTTCCATGAAAATCAGACCCCCCAATCTTCAGTAAGCCATAAGCATCAGCTAATTCACTGAATCCTAATTCATATAATACACAAGAGTAAGAAATCGCCAACAGGATTGATATCAACTAAATCACCATATGCCAGATATTTAATTCTCAAGGCACTACAGGGTTTAATCCCTTAAAAAGAACTTAACATTATTAGTTTAATCAATTATATAATTGAAGGAGAACTGCGTAATTGATATAATTCGAAATGTGATTATTCGCTTTAAAAATAGACACTAAAATTAAAAGAAAGCAAAAACATTTTTTATATTCCAGTAAATAAAAAAACCTTTATTCCACTGAAGTTCAATGAGTAAGTTGGACAACCACGTTAACTTCAAAACAAAGAAGTGAGAACCAAAATGAAAATAATAAAAGCTTCCATTCGAGAAGCCCCTTACCAGCTGCTTTTCCATCACTTCTATAGACTTCAATGCCATGAAGGCCAGCTTCTTTAAGGCTTCTGACCACAGATACAGGGTTCTTCAAAGCCCATGGATGAGCAAGGGCAGCCACTCCTCCTGTCCGGCATATTATTTTTATTGCTGTTTCAGCAAGAATCTCACTACCCCTGCAAAATAAATAAAGTTCACTCCGCTTTTAGCAAGATTCATTCACCTATTTATCGGACGTTAAATATTCAATTTGCAATCAGGAACTTGTATCATCTATGTGATCCCAAAAAGCAATGAAGAATTAGATGTAGCATACGTAGCATAAGCAGGTCCATCATCATATAGGTATTTGCTGAATGCCTGCTTTATATTATCGACGTATCTAGCCTCAAGCATTGCCCGAGCCACATGCAGTCTTCCTGGAGCTACACCATCTCCAGCAATGCGTGCAACGTGTTCCCATTTTAGGGGCATTTTCATAGCTTTAAGCTTCAGTAACATGGTTTCTGCCCTCTGGTAGCGGCCCTCTCTTATATTCGCTAAGCATTCTTCTATCTCTACAAATTTAGCTGGTCCACAGCTACCATAATAAGCTAATATATGTACTGGTACTCCTTTTCCAGAACCAGTCCTGTTAGACAATAAAAAACTTAGACAAAATAACATCTCAAACTAAATAAATTTTAGCCTCAAAGCAGATTTTTTATTCATAGATTCAATGCCCTGACTTAATTTATATTAAATTTAAAAATAAAAATAAAAAAAATAGAAACAGTTCAAAATTTTTGTCTCAGTGCTTTCCTTTCTACCAGAGTAACCACGCCAGGTTAACAAGAAAAAGGTCCGAGAACATGATTCATAAAAAGAGCTCAAATGCACACACCAAGTGACTAGATTATCTAATGGCTTATGTGATCAAAAATATGATACCACTCATTCAAAAATTTCATTGCTCACAATGACTTTTCCAGCCAGTTGCAAGTATTTAATTACACTTACAGTATTTTGCTGATGTAAAACTGACATGGTGAAGGGAAAGAAATCAAAAGCTTCAACTAATATGGTAATCCTGGGACCTATGCCTACATATAGACAAGTAAGAAACTGGCTAACCTTGATGGAACAATTGCGCTGATTTCAACACCTGGAATTACTCTGATACCATATTTACGGGCAGCTTCCAAGGCAGCTGGTACCCCTGCCATAGTGTCATGGTCTGTCAGGGCAAGCACTCTCACCTGTTCTGCGCATGCTCTAAACCATTCATAAGAGATTCAAAAGTTTATTCACAGACTAAATACTTTTAGAGAGATTCGTAGAGAAGTAACAAAAATTGTCAGTTCGCCATATATATGACATATGTTCCAGGACCATAACCATAGAAATAAATAGAACTTGTCATTTTAAAAAAGGTAGGCCTCATCTATAAAATTGGGTTTAAATTGGTGGGTAAGGAGGAGACATTGCAGCAGCCATACCTTCCACTTAGATGCCTACAACACCTTGATTGCAAAACTAGCATCTAAACCAGTACTACCTGGCACACACTGTCAATGTTACGAAACTCAAATATGTACAAATGTCAATTGACTAAAAAAGTTTTTAAGTTCACTCTCCTGTCTTTCCCCTCCCTCAACCTCACCTCCCCACAATTCCACCTCCTTTTGGCAATCTTAATTAGCCACTATAAATTGCTTTTTAAAACCTGGTGACCTAATTTTGTACCCATGCACATACATGTAATTTGATTCAATTTACATCTACAACAAACATAAGCTATTACGAAATGCCTGACATAAATGAACAATGTCACATATATTATATGCATATGTAAGCCATGAGATAGCAAGCATACTGTAACTTCATCGATTACAAATATACATAAATGTAATATTGAGAATTAATGATATGGTAGAGATCCTAGATTGCAGAGCATGCTACAGAGATGAGCTAGAATATCTCAAATGCTCGACAGAATCTTTTGTTCTCTGTTGGCCAAGTTAATATTCATTTCTCGTATCCCATGGAAGATGTAGTCCTGGAAGAGTCATGATTTGGACTCCAGAACAACTTGGCAAGGCAAGCACTAGCTTTAATCTACATAAGGCTAAGCAATAACTTGACCATTTAATATCCATAAAAGTTCAACACATTCTATGCATCAGACAGGCAAGGTCTCCAGCATGATAATGGAGATTCTTTTGCTTGTAGGTAAAGCTTTTACAATCTTCTCACAAATATGAGAACAAAATGGACCCCTACCACTCAGGTAGAACACACACTCTTGGAAGGTATGCAGAGGCAGATCTGTGTGATTTTACCATTTGCAAGCCTGAGTTGATTCCTCCTATTATCAAGTCCAATACTTAGGTCACAAGGATGTTTGGCTTTCAAGACATAGTGCGTACTCTCTAGTGGAGAAGTTTTTTAAAGTTGAGTTTTCAGCTCGGGCCACCTAATAATTGTAGTTTACCGTTTGAGCCTTGAGGCCCAAGTCTTGCCTGCTCAAAGTTAATCACAGATTGAACAGGTCAAGTGTTAAATTTTGGCAAGAAATTTCAACTGTTTTATCACCTCCAATAGCCTAGGCAGAATGGTGAGGCCCTATTTACTCACAAGCAGTCACAAGGTCAAAACCAAGGTTGCACGCGGATGGGGTACTTGGGTAATTTGGGTACGGATTAAGGGTATGGGAACGGGTTATGGGTATGGGTACGGCTATTTTTCAAAATAGGGATGGGGTTATTTGGGTACGTCTAAATTTTTGTAATATAATTTAATATTTTATAGAAAATCTAAAAATATAATTCATGACAATGAGTTTTCAAAACAAGAACAGTGATAAAGTTTGCACATGTAATGTATTGTTTTCAGTTTCAGATTTGCAATATGCTTGTAATAATAATATATGCTAAATGTTTAGATGCATAACAGAGAAGGCAAACTTTAAACATGAACAAGAAGATCATAAATCATATAACAATAACATATTGCAAATGATAAACTTCTGACTTGAACAGTGATAAAGTTTACTGTTAATCAGTATTGAATCAAAGTTTCAAACTGATTACATACGGAATTAAGCTTGATAAATGACAAGCTGATACACAAACAAAAAACTGAAACAAAAATCAGAAATCTTAATCAAGGTCCTTACCTATGATGCTCTCCACTGAGTACCCACTGAATACCTGGTACTTGGGTACGTGTACCAGTACCTAGTACGCATTCAGGGTTGATGCTCTCCTCTAAGTACCCACTGAGTACCCGGGTACCCATGCAACATAGGTCAAAACATAAGGAGATACAATACACGCACACACATATATTTGCACAAACGCAATAAAGGTCAAGATACCAGCTTATTCATACGACAGTTATGGGTTTGGTCTTATTAGGGATTGAGTGGTAAGTTTTACCACCACAGGCAAAGTGACAGCTAAAGCAAATCAGTTAGGGCTTCGTTCCATTAGGGCTTGAATGGTTAAGTTTGTCAGACAAGTATATACTAACCAGATTAGGAACATGACAGTTAGGCGCTTAGTTCCATTAGAAGTTTATCGATTACCAGCAAGGCAAGCTTACTAAGCTTAATACAGATCACCATATCCAGTGTCTCTCATATATATTACATAGACCATTTTCTAGCATTCTCTCTGTTGAACTACTCACGACACACGCTCCTTAACGCATACCATAAACATTCAATAATCAGATTAACTATGTCAAACTCATTTATTAGTGACAGATTTTTATATATGAATAAGAAAGCCCCCGAAATTGTCAGGAGAAACTTTCGAAATTAAAGATGTCTTAATAATATGGAAGAAACAGAAAGTTACAGAGAAAAAATCAATTGAAAACACACAAGAACACAAAGACATTTCCTTAATTAAAAAAACCTAATCTCAGAGAACATAAAACCTTTAAAAGGACCCAGTCGACATCCAAAATGTTGCAACATAATTTCATAAGTAAAATGAATTAAGTAAGTTGAAACTCACCCCATTCCTGTGCGCTCTATCCACAAGAGCCGAAGGCGTCAAGAAACCATCACTGCAAGTGCTGTGTGAATGCAGCTCAAATATGACAGGAGCCTCTGTACAGTTTAGACTCTTAGGAACGAAATCGTCGTTGATAGCCTCCTCAGAGGGAGTCTTATAAAACCATTCCTGCATATATTTTGTTGCGGCAGAATGGTCTATACTCTTTCTCCTCTTCTTCCCACTCTTTTTCTTCTTTCCATGCCCCATTCTTTCTCTTCTGGAGTGATTATTTGTGCTTCACCGACGGGAGAGATGGTTGTTGACTATGGGAGGATTCTATCTAATTCACTAATCAGATATGCCAATGGGAGATAGGTATGAAGGCGATTTTTTTGAATTTACTAATTAGAGGATACTTCACTAAACAGAGAAATACCTAGCTGTCGTGTGTGAGATGAATGGTAATTAATCCTACCATAAGAAGAAAAAATGTATTATTTTAGGTCTTCTCCGTATTTAATGGGTATGTGTGGACATGGAGGTCTGCAACCATAAGGTACATCTCTGTAAACTTCATCTCTTTTCAGTAAATATCTGATTTGTAGCAATCAGAGGGCAAGCATGCGGTCAGAGGCTTTCAGTCCTGAGTAAGAGCAATGGAACATAACGCTTCGTAAAATGCGCCACAGACCTGCCATATCTTGTTCCAGACTAAGAGATGTAACATTCAACATTGGTTTTGTTGAAATATTTAAATGACAGACCTGGTTAACACGATGTCTTCTATCTTATTTTTTCTCAAATATCAAGATCTAAAAAAAATGAGAGATGAGATGGAATGCAGATTACTTTCTAAGAGGAGAAAACTCAAGAAACTTTATGAGGTAAGAAGTAGGAATGATATTTGATATATTTTGTTTATTAGTTATTATTAGGTGTTTTTCAAATTTAGTGGTTTAATATTTTTTTTTTAAATTAATGATATCATAATCCAGGTCAAATCTTGTATATTTTTTTTATAGTTTTGTTAGTATTATAAGGCACTGAGAAGGGGGAGGGGGGTTAACCAGAGTAAGTACATTTATACAAAATCTTTTTATCCACTTCTAAAGTAACTAATTGTAAGACTAGAAAAAGGCCTATTTAGCATATTAGGCAACCACAAACCCTAAACAAGTATGCTAAACCTATCTAATCTACCATGAAAGCTATTTGCAAAAGGGATTCATAAACATAAGCATGAAACTTAAAAACCCCCTTCAAAGGAAGCTCCCATGTCCTTTCTTCTCCATAGTAGGATTGATGTTGCTCTTTGCACACACACTTTGCACAAGAAGCCTATTTTGCTAATGAGAATATACTAGAAGATGAGTGATCTTGAGGTTTTCTCAAAATCATGTGGTTCAACCTTGAATGAGAGAAATGTTCTCAATTTATAGAGAATGAGATACATTTAGGTGAGATTGCATAAGATCAATGCACCAACCAAGATTTTGGTTGGTAGGATGTTTGGAAGCATGAAATGGGGGAGAGATATTGAGGAGATATTGCGAATATTTGAAAATATTTGTGAAGCACCTTAATAGGGATGAGAATCCTTATTTAAGGGATATGATATGTAGATGAGATTATGAATCTTTAATCAAATCCATAATTCAATATTCTCAAATATTCCTCAAAATCAAATTAGATTTATGAAATTGTAAAATCCCATAAATTGAAATTAGTTAATTAATTAATAGAAATTAATTAATTATTGGAGACTTAGGAAAATGGGGAATAAATAAAGTTTGTTTATTTATTCAAATAGAACTTAGGATAAACTATGGGTTATTCATCCAAAGGGGGAAATAAGTAGATTATAGGTCGAATTGAAGGTGTTGATGTTGAATTGGAAGGATTTTGATAATGTTGATAATGATTAGGGTTAATTTTGAGGGTTTCAGAATAGTTTAGGAAATCACGAGGCATCGATGAGCTTTGACAATGCGCCCGGATAATGATGATTGGAAATGATTGAAAAGCGCCAATGAACTTGGATGGCGTCGTAAGATTGAAATGGGGAAACATCGATGATTTTTGACAATGTTCCCAAAATGATAATCAAAAATAGTATTGACAATAATGAACAACACTATTGAATCAAAATTGAAAGATTGATAGCGATAACACCGATGATCTTTGACAGTGTTATCAAATGGTTGATTGAAAGGATACGAAGCATCGATGATCTTGGACAATGCTCCTGGAATGATGATAAGATTGATTGAATCAGAATTAGGGTTTGATCGATTGGTTTGAAATTGGGTTGATTAGGCATCGATGATCTTGGACAATGCCCCAGAATGGTCAGAAATGAGTCTAGACAATTCTGCAAATGATTAGGAATAGAATAGGATAGATTTGAACTGATTTAGGAAGGTTTGGAATGGTTTAGGATCGAATAGGATTGGTTTAGGAAGGTTTGGGATGGTTTAGGATCGAATAGGATTGGTTTAGGAAGTTTTTGAAATGATTTGGGAAATGATTGATTTGATAGAGAAAGTACAATTATTAGTAAATAATTGAACAATTTTGCAATATTCAATCATTTATGAAAGACACAATGTCGCTATACAATAAAGATCATATGCGCGACATAGAGGAATAATTAGGTCACAAAACAATGTTTTGATTATAAAGCGAAAAGTGTTAAAACACGTAGACCAGTAGGCTCGAACCATTTTTAGGTGTCTACATTTTGCCCCTCTTTGATGTAATGCAATTATGAGCGTTGTGTTAAAGAATCCTAAAGAAAATAGCATTAAAACATGCCCCAGTGATAATGGGATACATAGGTGCCCCCTCGAGAAATCATCCAAAAAATGCAAGTGATAGGTCGATTTGTCGACAATGCCGAGACGGATCCACAACAATGACCAGATCAAAAATCAGAGGTCAAACGCAAAAGATATGGGGTTCAGAGTGCCAAAATCATCATGGCTAATACAAAATGCAAGGGTTGCGCATCCATCTAGGCAACCAAGAGGCTATAAAAGGGCTTGGAAGGGGTTTGGGAGCTCATTTTCACCCTCTCATTTTGAAGAATTGAGCTCTGGAGCAAGGAAGATGGATCGAGTGCTAGCAGAGATTCAGTATGGGGAACGGGTTCGTAGCTTTCGATGGTCAGCTGATGCGGGACCCGAGGTGAGTATATTTGGTCCTCTTAGTGTTTTGCAAGTTTGCACACATTTCTAGGCTATTTCAGGGGTCAAAATGGGGTCAAACAAGCTCTATAAGTGCTCACACGTGCCACCTATGTAGATCACGTGCCCACCTACACAAGCAGTGCAGGTGGGATGACCACCTGTGTAGGCAATGTAGGTGGGAGGCCTTTCTACGTAGGTGGTAAGAGAACCTGCGTAGTTGGTCAAACAGGCCTCAAAACAGGGTCTAGGGATTCCTAAACCACCCTAAACTTCCCTAAATTGGTCAAAACCCTAGGATAAGGTCAAAATTAGGTTAAAACAGGTCCTAGGTCAGTCAACAAGAAATAGAAAGTTGACCGAATTTGCATGGTGATCGCAGGAGGAGTTGTCAGTTCCACAGACACGAGAGAGCCGACTGGCATGTCTGGACATACGCCACAGGTTGAGCGGTCACAAGAGGCAGATCCTTGCCTTGCTAGGATTGTACTACATTACATACATGCCTAAGATTAGAGAAAATTAGGGGTTGATCACATCGTTAGCCAAGCGATGGCACTCGGAGACCAGTTCCTTCCACTTGCCGATAGGGGAGGCGACAGTGACACTAGAGGATGTTTGGTGCATCCTCAAGATTTTGATTCATGGTGAGTTGGCCAAGTACGATCCTACTATAGGGAGGTCAGCATTGCACCGACTGTTTGAGAGTGATGATGATGATCTGGACATCCGGGATTATGAGATCAGATGGGAGACCATGGCTAGGCAGCACGACAGTCTGATTGCAGTTATCTGTGGAGTCATTGCATGTCTCTTGGTACCAGATAGACGAGGGCATGAATTCCCTATTGGCTGGGGGAGTGTACTCGAACAGATGATTATGCAAGGCATAGTGTTCGCATGGGGGCTATACATGTTGGCTATGACATATTACCAGCTCCATCAGTTGGCGTATTGCAGAGGATTGTTGATCAGTAGTGGGATCACACTACTGCAGGTGTGGGCCTATGAGCACATAGTGGTATTCTGATCTATAGCTCAGAGAGTGGTTTTACCAGATTCACCATATGTTTATTTTTACCGAGGGGTGCTTGCATAGGGCCCATTAGGATACACATTGCACTTTTGACACGAGATAGATGTGCTGAGAGATTTCACTTGGCATCCTTGCAGAGATTTCCCTGGATGGGATGATGGTGCAGATCACCTTCCTTACTGCAGATAGGAGAGGTACCTCATTGGGAGGTTTGTGATGGGTCATACAGTGATTGAGATGCAGCTCCCAGAGCGAGTCAGGCAATAGTTTGGAGAGATACATGGGGTGCCGATAGGTACAATGTTGTTTGCTGGATCGAGGGCCGAGGCCAGGGTATGGGGTGCAGCACTTAGGCCTCAGGTGGCCTATGCAGAGTTCACACAGTTACAGCCCAGGCCATGGGGAGCAAATGCATATGTTGCATACGCAGGGACCACCGATGAGTATGACAAATGGTTTGCTCAGCACAGGCCGATTCCTCTAACAGATCCTGATGTGGCTATACCAAGAGTGCGGGTGCCTAGAGATGAGAGCACCGAGGAGGAGGATGAGGATGAGGGGGATGAGGAGGAGGATTCAGCTGAGGAGGATGATGATGAGGAGGAGGACGACGATGATGAGGGTTCAGATGAGGAGGATGATGATGATGACAGGGATCTCGGTGATATGCTGATGCAGATAGATGAGGATAGGGATGAGCCACCATATAGGGATGACATGTAGGGTCTAGATGACAGGTTGGAGGAGCAGCGACATTGCATCGCAGTGCTTATGAGCCAGATAGACAAATTGACACTGGAGAGAGATACAGATAGAGTTGCATGGGATACAGATCATGCATCATGGATTGCGGAGTGATCAATGCTCATAGCATAGATGGACAAGTTGATAGCAAAGAGGGACACATTACTTGCCTCTCGAGATACATATCGATCCAAGGTGCAAAGGGCCGAGAGGAGTCACGCCAGTTTATTAGTTCCATCAGAGATGTAGGTGTGCGTGATATTGCAGGGATGTTATTAGATGTCTAAGAAGAGTCACGGTATTGGAAGGACATGTACAGGAGAGATGTGCCATAGGATAAGTGGGCACTGAGTTACAAAGCGTCATCCAGCAGATCGCACTCCCATAGGACACAGAGTAGTGGGGGGTACTGGGACCGAGGGGGCCACCTAGATTGGGGCAGACAGGGCATCACACAGGGGGGGCCTCATCTTCCTGACAAGACAGGGATCAAGAGGACAGAGAGAGTAGGGGTTGACAGGGAGTCTCTCTAGTAGAGGGACAATTTTGATAGACATGTGATATGTTATGAGCCTGTGGGCCTTAGTGTATACAAACACCTTGATTTTTGTACTCTGATACTTTTTGAGACATTAATATATGATATGCAACTATTTTATGATGCACAGGATGGATGTTTATGTATATGCTTTGCTTTCCTATTTATATGATGATGCTTATGTATTACAATGTAGTGCCTTTGTTATGCAATAATATTTGTTATGAATGCAATAATTGTTTTTTGTCTTTTTGCCATTTGAATTTGTATGAATGCAAAATGCACATGTATGTTTGAAATTTTTCTCAGGTAGAAATGAATGAATGCAAAAATGCACATGTTTTTGTTGTTTTTCAAGTTTATGAATGCATGTATGCAAGGTGCACTTGTTTTTGACGTACCAGAGTACTAGACCAAGGCGACTATGAGGAATGACTGAAGAATTGTTAGTAGAAAGTAGAAATTAGATGAAGAAATGTTAGTTAGAAAGATGTTAGCTTTCAAAGTGCAAATTGTGTGAAGAGCTTATTTTGATATTGCAAAAGCGGACGCGGCGCATCGTGGCACAAAAGCCAAAGCGCAAAAGTCATCCTTTTGCGTGAACAAGCACGATGCAGACAGAGGATGATCTTCTCTATCCCGAAAGCATGCAGTAGACATGCCCCATAATTTCATGAGATCATCAAACAAGCAAAAAAAAAAGATAAAGTGAAAATGAAATGGTCATGAACCATCCCGGCTACTCTCATAAGTTCAGATAATATCATCAAGTAGCATATGGACATGATCAAAAAATAAAATAAAAAATACTCACGAAAACAAATGTGAGCCAACAACCATTCTGATCTTTTGTTACTTGCATTAAATGTTTGTTGATTGATAGCTTAGATTGCAGATTGATTGATTTTGAGTGCTAATTGATAGCTTGGCCAGATTGATAGATAGCAAAGGTCGAAAGATTTGAACAGTCCAATCAGATTGAATGTTGAGTCACAATGATTCAGATCACATTTGTGAGAATATGATTTCATTAAGCACAGAAAGAAGTATCTACCATGATGCCGACAAACATGATGTTCGATTTGCAAAAAGAAGACAAGTATGTACAGATTTATTACAAATTTTTGAAAAGATTTTTACAATTTTTAGGATTTTTGATATATTTGAATTTTTTTGGTCTTTTTTCAGGATCGTATTTGAATTTTTAGCAAGTTTTTCAGGGCATTATGTAATTTTTAGAAGTTTTTTCAGGACATTATTTGATTTTTTTGGAATTTTTGCATATTTGGATTTTTAGGATTTTTTCAGGTCATTAAGATATTTACAATGTGTTATCTCCAAAATTGGATGGTCAAGGAATCTCATGGGTAAACCATGTTCAAGGTCTTGCCCCAGTTCAAATTCAAATTCAAAGACGCTCAGTGCCAGGAATTTGCCCACAGACAACAAAGAGGCTATATACAAAGGCCAAAAGGACAGATAGACTGGGTAGACCAAGGGGAAGACAAAGAAGATCAACTAGTTACAGGCCACAAAGGGGCACTAGGTTTGATACAAACTGAAAGATGTGATCAGGAAAGGACATCAAGATATCAGGTGGAACCATGATAGATAATGGAGCAACAACTTGTTACGCGTGGTGCCTGTTTGCCAGGTTTTCACCACGGTACTTGCCCAAAGCACCTGTTTGCCAGGTTTTCACTATTGGACGGGATTTTTCTCTTGATTTCTATTTTTGCGTGCCAAGATGCATGTTTGCCAGGTTTTCATCAAGACAACCATTTTTTGCTTTTTTTCTTTTTTTTTCTTTTTTCTCTTTTTTTATTTTTTTGATATTTTCTCAGAAACTTATTCAATTTTTTTATACTTTTTTCAGGAACTTTTTGTAATTTTTTGTACTTTTTTCAGAAATTATGCATAATACATACGAAGGTGCATGTTGTTCAGTGCCTCTGGCAATGGTTCTCCCTCCAGTGTTGCAAGCTGATATACTCCAGACCCATATGATGTTGTGACTATGTATGGGTCGTCCCAATTTGGTTCAAATTTTCTAGCCTTCTCTCTGTGTGGCTGGGTCTTGTAATTCATCTTCAGAACTAAGTCTCTGATCTCAAAATGGCAAGCTCGGACCTTCTTGTTATAACTCCATTTGAGACAGTTTTGGTAGGCTTGCAAGTGTACCAAGGCAGTTTGTCACCGCTCATCAAGCATCTCGAGCTCATGTAATCTAGAAACTCTATATTATTCATCATCAACAATGCCTTGTAAGGATACTCTCAATGAAGGAATTTCAACCTCGAGGGGTAATATGGCCTCAGTGCCATAGACAAGATAGTATGGAGTAGCACCAGTGGGGGTGTGGATGCTGGTCCTATAGGCCCATAGAGCTGGGTTGAGTTGTAAGTGCCAATCATGGCCAGCATCATTGACAGTCTTTTGCATGATCTTAATGATGATTTTGTTAGATGCCTCTGCTTGGTCGTTGCCTTGCGGGTAGTAGATGCTAGAAAATACATGACAAATTTTTAATTTCTCACAAAGCTGGGTAACATCCTTGTTCTGGAATGGGCTACCATGGTAAGTAATGATGGCTAGAGAAACTCCATAATGACAAATTATATAATTCAAGATGAATCTGGAAACTTGTTTGTCGGTAATGTATGTCATGGGGATAGCTTCCACCCATTTGGTAAAGTAATCAGTGGTCGTGATGATGTATTCATGGCCATTAGAAGATAGGGGTGTGATCTTCCCTACAAGGTCAAATGCCCATTATGAAAAGGGCCATGGAGAGACCACTGGCTGTAGATCTTGTGCCGGAGCATGAATCAAATTACTATGAATCTAGCACTTGTAACATTTCTTAGCAAATTTATGAGCATCTTGCTCCATGGTAGGCCAGTAGTATCCTACTCGAACCAACTTCTTGGCAAGACTCAAACCATTGAAATTTCCACCACAAATACAATCGTGGACCTCATGTAAGGCAGTGTCGGCCTCTCACAAATCGAGGCATCTGAGGAGGGTTTGATCATAGGCTCTCCTATAAAGGGTATCACCAACGATGACATAACAGGAAGCTTGATGGACAAGAGCTCGACACTTGTTCTGGGATAAGGCAGGGGTAATATCTGGGCGTGTAGGTAATTGTAGACTTCTTGATACTAGGGGATATCAGGACCAACAATGTCACACACGAGCTTGGATTGCAGAATGTTGAATGCTGGAAGCAATAGCTGCTCAATGAGAAATTCACATCTCTCTTCATTATTTGGCATGTCGATCATAGATGCAATAGTGGCCATATCATTTTCTTGCTTGTTATGTACCCATGGAAGCTGGCAGAAACTGATTGTGACAAATTGCTCCTTGAGAAATTTGGCCAACTGTTTGTAAGGTACTAGCTTTTCATCCTTAGTTTCATAGTCATCAGTGACCTATCGGATGACCAATTGAGAATCACCATACACCTTGAGGTACTGGATTTTCCATTGAGTAACAAGTTTAATTCCAGTGACCAGTGCTTCATATTCAGCAATATTGTTGGTACATGCAAATGTGATTCTATAAGATTTTGGAATGACATCACCTTGCGGGGTTACAAACATGATGCCTGCCCCTGATCCATGCCTAGTATGTGAGCCATCAAAGTAGAGTTGCCACTCATTAGATTCAGTGAAGGCAAAAATGGACTCGTCTAGGAATTCTGAAAGCAACGGGTGATCATCAGGAACTGGTGCCTCTGTGAGCTGATCCGCTATCACCTGGCCTTTTATTGCTTTTCTGTCCACATATTCTATGTCAAACTCACTCAATAGCATGACCCATTTGGCTAGGTGACCCGTGAGAGATGCTTTTCCTAAGCGATACTTCGATGGATCAATCTGTGACACGAGCATGGTTTTCTGGTGTAGCATATAATGTCTTAACTTCTGTGTGGCAAAAACTACAACAAGACAGACTCGTTCAATGAGTGAGTAGTTTAATTCATATCCAACCAAAGTTCTGCTGATGTAATAAATAGCTCTTTCTTGTCCTTGTTCATCGTGTTGTGCAAGAAGAGAACCCAATGCAGTTTCTGTGGTAGAAATGTACAAGAGAAATGGCTTCCCTGGGATGGGAGGCATCAAGATTGGTGGATGCGATAGATAATCTTTCAGTTGTTGGAACGAGTGCTCACATTTGTCATTCCAATGGAAAGTCACATCCTTATGCAGTAGATTTTGAAATGACTGACATTTATCTGCTAGTTGTGCAATAAATCGGTAGATAGACTGTAATTTTCCTTGTAGACTTCTCAGCTTCCTTAGCGTGTTTGGCGGAGGCATCTCTAAAATGGCTTGCACCTTTGTAGGATCCACCTCGATACCTTGTTGAGAGATGATATAGCCTAGGAGTTTGCCAGAAAAAACTCCAAAAACACACTTTTTGGGGTTTAAGTGGAGCTTATACCCTTCCATTCTGTCAAATATTCTTGCTAGAATAATCAAATGATCTTTCTTGGTTGTGGATTTGTAGAGGAGGTCATCAACATAGTCTTCCATTAAGATGTGCATAAAGTCATGGAAGATTGTGGTCATTGCCCATTGATAAGTTGCTCTGGCGTTCTTCAGGCCGAAGGGCATGACATTCCAGCAATAGGTTCCCCATGGACAAGTGAAAGTTGTCTTGGCTTGGTCCTCGAGAGCAATCTAAATTTGGTTGTAACCAGAGAAGTCGTCCATCAGTGACAAGATCTCCTAGCCCACAGTTAGGTTGATAATCATGTCGATGTTAGGCAGAGGAAAATAATCTTTAGGGCATGCCCTATTTAAATCACGAAAATCAGTGCATATCTGTATGCCCCCAGCATGCTTGCTAACAGGAACCAGATTGGAGATCCAGTCTATGTAATCAATAGATCTGATAAATCCTGCATCCAACAACTTCTTCAATTCTAGTTTTACCAGTAGAGCTATTTGGGGATGCATTTTTCTTAGCTTTTATTTTACTGGCTTCACACCTGGCTTCAGAGGGAGGTGGTGAAGAGCTAAATCAGGATCCAGGCTAGGCATGTCAACATATGACCAGGAAAAATTGATCTGGTGCTCAAGGAAGAATCTAATAAACTCATCTTTCTCTTCTGGCGAGAGTGATGCTGCACAATGTATGATCTTGGGGTTGTTTGGTGTCCCCAAGTTAATCTCCTCGGTCATTTCAATGAGCAATGTCGACTTCTCCTTTGGAGGGGGTATGTCCAGTCTTCCATCCTTGGGCACCTTAAAGAGGTTTTCACCCTCAGATACGTCCTTTGTTTTGACTTTTTCATGGTCAACTGGTGCCTTTCAATTTTCACCAGAGGACCTATTCTTTTGATTTTTTTCTTTTTTTATTTTATCTTTTTCAATTTTGTGACTAGAAGATGGAGTTGAATCCCCTAGATATGTTGTAGCAACAAGATCAATGGAGAATCCTCTTTTGTGGTTGCCAGATGGTATGCCCTCTCAGAGCTCAAAGAATTCTACTATCGCTTTGTCATTCTCGAAGCAATCCAAGCTCGGTGGTCCTTGCTCATCCCAATCAATAAGCTCGGGGTAGACTAGGGGGATGTCATCGTTAGTGGCACAGATGTGTTCAGGGCTAGAGGTAATGGAAAAGATGTAAATATCAGTGTCTTTAGAGTTAGAGACTTCATGCACTGAAGGTTCAAGACTGGGATCCCAAAAAATTCTAGACCAGGGATCAGGATTGGTTTTGGGAGGAGGGGGGATTGTGTTAACATGTTTGTCTACCATAGGAAGGTCTGCAGGGTCAAGGAAGAAACGATCAAGCTCATAAGGACTAGAAATATAGGTGTTCCATTCCCATTCATTTTAATTGGTAATGTACTTAGAAGGGGGATCCTCAGATGCTTTTTCATCATTTGAAACCTCTACATTGTCACATGAGGCCATTTTGGCATTCAAAGAGCCAATTCATAATGGTTTGAATTCAATGCCTAGATGAAGGGCATGACCTTTTGCAGTGATTGGTTCAACAATTCCTTGTTTGTGTACTCCAAGGCCACCGTGGCCATCATATCCTTGTTTCTACATGAGTGTGAACCTGGACCAGTATCTTTCAACGGGGATCTCAGTGGGCTCCTATTCTTGTTTCTGTTGATCTTGGAAAATCCAGCTGGATGCATTGTCATAAACGTGTTCTTCGTGCAAACCTCCCCACAGAGTGAATGTAGGTGAGGCATAACCTTGATGGTAGTTTTGGGTGGTTTTTATTGCAATAAATTTGGTTTTTCATAAGACTTTGGGGAGAGAGGAAGCTTCCCAATATGAAAATCTTGTGCCATGGTATACTCTCCACACCCTTTATCTTCAATCTTTAGGTTTCCTTTGATTATTTTTTCAAGGGTGGCTGCATCATATTTGGAGGATTTGGATGAGGTGGCTTCACTTTTGGTAGGCACCTGTTGTGCAGGCCCTTCTCTCAGATTGGCACAAAATTGGAAAGGGTTAGGATCACCCGGGACGGTGATTTCCACTCCCTCATGAAAGAACTTCAGATATTGGTGGTGCGTTGAGGGAACTGCCTTCATGGCATGGATCCATGGGCATCCTAAGATCATGTTATAGGGAAAGTCTCGATCCAAGACTTGCAGCAATGTGTTTTCAATAACCGAACCAGTTCTGATGGGAAGGATGATGACTCCCTTAGAGGGACGTTCAGCGTCATCATAGGCCTTTATTGTGATTCTCCTGGAAGGATCAATGTCACTCTCATTGTAACCAAGATCAAGAATGACCTTCAAAGTGCAGATGTTAAGTCCTGCTCCACTGTCTATCATGACTCGTCTGACTTTGGCATTATGGACAAAAAATTCTAGATGGAGAGGGTCATTGTGGCCAAGCCGGTCATGTGGAACATCATCTTTGGAAAATGTGGCATCCTGGGACGCAGAGAAGTGCCCCATCATGGCCTGAAAGTGGTTAGTGTCAATGTCAGTTGGAACAGTGGACTCTTTCAAAGCTTTGTCAAGGACTTCCTTGTGCTGAGGGGATGTGCGCAGCAAATCAAGGATTGATATTAAGGTAGGGGTTTTACCCAACTGGTCAACAAGGTTGTAATCTGGAGATACCCAAGATTTGGATGGTGCACCAAGCACAGTAATCTTGGTATGACAGGTAGCTATTGTGCATTGAGGGATACTATCTTTATCCCGGAAGGTCAGAGTGGACACACGTGAATCTGCCTCAGAGAAACAATTGATGGTATAGTCATGGTTTGTCCGGGTATAATTGACATTGTTCTTGGAATTTGAATTTGACGTAGAGGCATTTTGCTTGTCATGATCAACCAAGGGGTTTGTGAAGATAGTATGGTCAGTGTTGGAAGATCCCGTCGTGGGTTCAACTTCAATCACACCTTCATCAATAAGGTCTTGGACCTTGTGTTTTAATTGGAAGCAAGAATTGGTTATGTGTCCCTTTGTTCGATGATAATCGTAGTATTTTTTATCGTCCCACCAAGGGGGTTTTACTGCTAGAGGGTCACAGATCTCGGGTAATTGAATGTAATTATTTTGCAATAACTTCTGCAGGACTAAATGGAGTGGTTCACCCAATGGAGTGAACTGTCTTTGTGGTCCATCTCTATTTCTCAGCGGTTGGTGCTGTTGATTTTGTTGTGTGTTATCATTCATTTGTGCTTGAGGTTGTGTTGGAGCTGGTGCTTGAGTCATTGTCTGCGTATTGGTAGTAGCGGGTCCTTTGAGACTCACTTTCTGCTGTGTCGCATTAACTGTCTGTGCGTCAACAACAACGTCATTTGTGACATTTTTATTCTGAGACCAAAATTTCGGATTGTCACTGGAAGTGCTCGTGGTTTGATTATCCTTGTTGATCTTTAATACTCCATTTTCAATAAGAGCATCTTCAATGTTGATTCCTTTTTTCATGAGCTTTTGAATTATACTTGGTCATTTAATCTTGAGCTCATACATCATCTCTGGTACCAGATTTTGGATAAATAATAGGATTTGTTGTTCTTCTGGCACATCAAAAGGACATTGACTCACCAAATTCCTCCATCGCAATAGGAAGGTCATGAAGGATTCTCCAACCTTTTGTTTGGTCGTGCATAGGTCAATCAGCATAACCTCACTTGATATGTTGAATGCAAAATGAGAGATGAATTTGTCGGCTAGTTCTTTCCAAGATCTAATATTGCTAGGTAGTTTAGATTACCACTCCATTGCTTGACCCCAAGGCTTTGAGGGAAGAGTCTCATAAGGTACGTGTCATCATGATTAATCTCGATGCAAGATGTATAGAATTCCCAAATGTGATCAATTGGATTGCCTTTCCCTTTGTATTTATCGAACTTGGGTACATCAAAATTCCTGGGAAAAGGAGGCATGTAAATGCTTGGATCGAACGGATTAGGATACAGGTCTCATTCCGTGTAGAGTGTCTTTGTGTCCTTGAATTTCATATCATTCAGTTGCTTCTGCAAGCATTGGGTTTGTTGAAGCATTTCTTCATTCTGTGAAGGCTTCACCACCTTTTTATGTTTATCAGAATGATGTGTGTGTCTAGAAGCCCTTGAACATTGACTGTATCCCGAGGCCCGATCTGAGTCTGACGATTCAGATGATACATTGTGGACTAATGCCACATGTTGTCAGGCATTTTGCTGGTGATCTTCCACATGTTATTGATTTATTGGTGGAAGATTGTATTGCTGACCTTGTGTCGTATAATACGGTTGGGAAACTTGTTGTTGATATCAAGGTGCATATTGTTGTTGTTGAATTTGCGCTCCATGTTGTTGTTGTTGTGACACATTTTGTTGTTGTGCAACATGCGATTGTCACTGCTGACCATATGTTTGTTTAACATGTTGTTGTTTCTATTTTTGAACATGTTGTTGTCTTTGTTGTTGAGCATACTGTTGTTGTAAAGCATGTTATTGTTGTTGTTGTTGTTGTTGTTGTATATACTGTTGTTGTAAAGCACGTTGTTTTTTTTGTACATACTACTGTTGGAGAGAATGTTATTGTTGCTCTACATATTATTGGGTATGTTTTTGTTGTTGTGGGTGCACTTGTTGCACCTTTCAACCTTTCACATCTTGTACAGTGGGATGAGATTCTTGACCCATCGACATTGTCGGTTGTTGCGTGTTATTAACTTGTTGAAATCCAAGTGGTCCAAGTATGCCATCAAGATTTGAAGTCTTACATTTTTACCAATTGTGTCTGAGGCATCATGTTAACTTGGGCTGCAAATTGGGGTTGCACTACATCCATAGGTAGTGCTTGTGGAGCCACTTGGGCTTGTTGCACTTGTTGTGCTGGTTGTGTCACCTTAGGTGGAATTGGTGTAATATCCACAAGGCTCTTTTTCTTTTGATCTTGCAATGGATTTGGTATAGTTGCAGTAGTCACATTAGATACATCAAAAGTGGGTACCCATGTTTGTTCATTAAATGACCCTTGGCATGTTGTTGCATTTGAAGTGCTTCCTAGGAATGTTGTATGCGCTATCAAAGGAGGACCACTTGGTTGTGTTTCTTCAAAAGGTGGTACATCTGGCATGCCCCAAGGAAATGCGAATGTCTCAGTGATTCTTTAAATCAATCCTCCATGTTCTTTTAGGACCTTTCTTAGGGATTTGTGTAGCATTCGTCGTCTCGAGAGGAGGGAGTGCTTCTTCTTCAAACAAAGGATTATCCAATGGTATATATTTTTCCCTTGGAGGAATATTGATAGTTAAATCATTTCGATGTCATTTTTATGTTAGCTCAATAGCTGACTTATCGAATGGTTATTCTCTCTTTTCTCTATCTCGCACCTCTAGGGTTTGGTTCTCTTCCAAAGTAGATGATGAGGGAGTTTGATATTCCAAAAATAGTTGAGGATTTGTCTTCTGAATCACTTTGATATACCATCGCGAATCTCAAGTCATAAGGTATGTTAATGTCTGCTAAGTTTTCTTGTTCTTAACGGCCTCATCAATTTCCTCTGTAGGTAAATCCTTGAAGGAAGCAAATGTCCCATGTGAGTCACCAGAACCTGAAGAGGGACTTGAGGCATTGCCTTGATCTTGATTATCTGGTGGTGGTGGTGGAGGAGGTTGACAAGATCCACAATTAGTGTTTGGCATAGGTTTCTATTGCAAATGATTAGGTTGGACTTGATTGATTTGAGAAAATAATTGGCATTCCTCCTCAAGTGTAGGAGGAACACTACCTTGGCCAGGTGGCATAGGTACAAAGATTGGGTCAAATTTTGGGGGAGGTCCCCACTAAATAGTGCCAAAGTTTGGGGAAGCATTGGATGGATACCCCATGTTCCATAGGTCATTGCTTGAAGTGGGCTCTTTAGGGAAGGTGACATGTCTTGGGTCATCAAAGGTTTGATGCACTCCTTCCAATTGTTGCATGTTGACTAGGTCAGTTTGATCATGATAAGCAACACCTTGTCTTGGATCAAAAGGTAATTGTGATTTGGGTTGTTGTGTAAACATTGGTAAAGGAGGATCTTGTTGCCCCTTTGATGCTTGAGACCTTGTAAAAATTGGCATGATTTCTATATGCAAATGCAAGATATTTTTTTGGAATTTTTGAAATTTTGGGAATGCAAGTTTGGAATGCAACTTTGGAAATGCAAGAAAGTTATGCAAATGCAAGCTAAGGTTTATGCAATTGTGTTTTTGGCTTTTTTGGACTTAAAAATTAATCTTTTGAAAGGAGACAAATCTAAGAGCATAAACTTATGAGGTTGAATAAGGATCTTGATTTGAAAGGATTGGATTTTTGGAACAAATGACAAGTTTGATAAAAAGGCTTAGGTCAAATCCATCATGACAAAGGTGGAATAAGACCAAATTGATAAAAGGGTTTGAAATTTGGCAAAAAAAAAGGGGGATCAAGTCAATATCCTATTTTCAACATCATAAAGAGAGGTTCCATGATTTGTATACTTTCTAGGATTGTTTGCAAATTTTTTAAAGAGGATCTTAAAAATGAGCTATGTATGCAAGAAGGCTATGATTAGGACTTATGCAAAAGGGACTATAATGAGGATTAAAATGAGGTCTATAATGAAAGGAGATTTTTGAAATGCACAATGAAAGGAGATTAGGTCATGAATATGCAATATGAAGGCTATCAAGCATGCCAAAAGGTTCCAAGTGAAAGGTTCAAGGTTCCATATGTTTACTCAAAAGAAAAGGTTTGTTGTGACCATTTGATTATTCTTGAAGATTGATTTGGAAAAAGTGTTGTTTAAGGAGACTGTTTTTTAAGATGTCTTCATTTTATTAAGATTTGAACACCCACACAAGACACATCATTTAGAATGGCTGTTGTAAAATGAACAAACACACCACTTCCTAAGGATAGTAAGGACAGTATCTATTGAATCCCCACTTGAACCAAAGTTTAGCCGTGCTTACTAATAGTGGACAACCTAGAAGCTTGGAGGTACGGGCTCCTCCTTACATGTGCACTCACTTCTTAGGCACTCCAAGCTTCAACTCCCAAGGGACATCACTTCCCAAGGGATTGTTGTCTTGACTAATAGCCGCAAAAGTGTGGGGTGTCTTAGTTGGTCTCTGACCTTCCACACCAATAGATAGAAGGTTTTTGGCTACTATGACATGGTGTTTAATAAGGGTATCCATTTGGGTGATTATACATGCGACATATTAGCTCTATTATGGAGGCCTCCCAACCTATGGAAGTTATGTTCCATAGGTTTTAACGCACCACAAGGGTACTGAGGGAGATCTTATTCCCGGTATAATGCATTCAACACTCGTCCATTAAGAGATTAATCATAATGGAATATTTGTATCCCAGTTGGATGGGCTTGGCTTTAGCCTGTCACCGGTTGGGCATCCACTCTCACTGGCTCTACTAAAGCACTTGGGAGGTAGCCACTCTATAAGAATGATATGACTTTCTCTTACACCCAAGATCCACGAAGGCAAGAGGAGAGGATACGCTCATATCATTCTTAGGGTTATACAATATAGAAAACACATTAGACACATGAAAGCAAAAGGTTCATTTCAAGGACCAAAGTGAAGTGTTTTCTAACTACAAAAAGCTGATAGTAATAACTGAGAGGGGGGGGGGGGGAAT